>JAMKCH010046931.1:0-11815 GCA_023653785.1 Ophioderma brevispina
TCTATAGATGTACAAAATGAAATGACAAGAACAAGTGGTTCTTCAGTTACTGAGAAGTGAATGGACATAGGACACCCACCTCCGGAGGGCTTTGAATTCCTATGCCATAACGTTAGAAGTCGGTAAGTATAAAAAGTGTAATGGAAACTGAAATTTCCACTTTGAATTAGCGTTTTACTTTAACTTTTTATACTTACCGATTGAGATCCTTTCCCCATCCATCCCCACTTATCTGTCCTATGTCAGTTTTATAATAGTTATGGCCGGAAAAAACTGGTTACTTCCGGTAGTGGGGGGATATACGTACACAGAGAATTAGTCGCGGTGGGCGGATGGTCCCAGTTGATCCGGGAAATATGCCATAACGTTAGAAGTTCGGTAAGTATAAAAAGTTAAGTAAAGTAAATTTCAAATTGGAAATTTTCATTTATGTCCATGACAAGATGTTTTTATAACGATTCCGCCCCGTAGGTGCGTGTTTGTATTTTCTGTCTGTTGCAGACAACGGGCAGAAAAAAACAAAATTATGAATTTCTTCTGACAGAGTAGGATTTAATTTCCACATCAAATTAGGCACACATACTATTCCCAATCCAATGGTTCAGATATGAAAAAATCTAAACTTTTTTTAGGTAAGTGGGGGGGGCCACGACTGTGGATCATAAAATGCCCCTGTCCCAAAATGTCATTATTGTTTTGTATATGGTTCCTGCCGATTTTTTTCAGGTGCACCACTGCACAGCAGTGTTATTACAACAAACATATTTATAACAACACTTCACCATTTCACAACATCACATTTATCACAAAATCTATATATTACCATCACTATAATGCACATTCTATAACTACTACTACTACTACTGCCCTGAAACCTAGGGTGAGTGACCGATTTATTTCCACCTCCAACTGGTGGTCATGACACTAAGTGTAAGCAAATAACATTCAGTACAATCAAATTAGCGTAACATTGTTCTTCTTCTTTTCAATCGGCGAAAACTTAAACTTGAATTTCTTTTTAATACAACCAGTTTGTAAAAAAAGCCAACAACATATTTTGTGTAGATTACTGAGGATATATGGATAATTTCCTCGACTGATCAATCATTTGAATCGATTATTAAATAATCATATAAAAAACAAAAACTAAACCCAAAAATAAAAAAAATAAAAAAAATAAACACTTTTAAAAAATTTACCAGATTACAATCCTCTCAAAAGGTCCTGGTCCGATCGCTAATGAGCCTCGTCCCACCAAACCCCAGATTTTAACCCGGAAGTGGTCACGATTTTGGTATCATAAGAAAGCAACCATTTTCTCATTTAAGCCCTGTGAAATCTTAGGGCCACAGGATGTTTGTTGGAAATTATGAGTGAAAATTGCCCCCATTTTGGTCAACCAATATGATTTTACAACATTACTCTATGGGCTTATAAAATCAAGTTTTTTAGCTCTCACCCTCAAAATGGATTGAAATAATCGGCGCGAAACGTTACAGAAGAGGGGGTTTTGGTGTGACGGCCAATCTACAACCAAAAGAAAACTTCCTACCTTAAATCGGGCCATCCCCTTTAACCTTTTAAAAATGATAGCAATTGTAACCTTACCATCATCAGAATCACTTCTCCTTGTGACTAATCAGTCATCGGTATTCCGCTCCTTCTCCTCCTCCTCCCCTGTGTACAAACACAATGTGAACATTAACTGCAACAATCATTCTCATTTCCAACAAGATAATCAAAAGATACAAATTCACTACAGAATGACTTAGCGAGAAGTCCAAGCTATGAAAATGTGTGTTGTGTAGTTGGAATAGAGTATGATGATAAATTATGGCAGAGATGACTATCAGATACTGATGAAGATGAATGTATAGTTCACACCTATACAAGAGCATGAATCGTGTCCTTATTTTGATATAACATTACCACTTTTTTGTAGGAAAAAATATTCAGGCGCGGATCCCGGAGGGGGCGGAGGGGGCGCGCTCCTCCGATATTCTGCAAATTCTTGCAAATCAGCCCATTTTTGAGCTATTTGGACCCAGTTACGCCTTTCACAGCAGCCCCTGAATGTTTGACATTTTTCAAATCCTGGATCTGGCCTTGATATTATCTCACAATAAACCCTTCAAGGAATAGGTTTTCATATTTTCAAATACATTTTTGGAACATTCTTTTTGAGTGTTTTTGTATGAAGCTCTTAGGAAAAAGAACATCAATGGAGACTTATTACTATACACTGTTCAGGCTTAGTAGAGGTAACATATGATATTGTAAATACTGCAATTCCAAAATGAATACTGCAATTCCCAAATCAGCGTGGGTGTTTCGGGGCTCGGCTGCAACTAATAATTATGTTCATATTTTATTTGTATCGCACCTTTTCCAAAGGATTCAAAGTGCTGTTGCCTATTGTTATTATGTTGCCTTCAAAAAAATGTCACAATCATTTCACTTCAACTAGGCTGGTAGCTGGCCAAGCTCACAATCTTATCAGCACTTAGATTGTAATATTCCCCATACCAGCTCTTGAATATCGCTTGGGTTGACAAGGCAAGTGAGAAAAAGTGTCTTGCCCAGGTGCACAACACATTGGCTACAGTGGGGCTCAAACTCACAACTTTAACGGTCTAATGATTGTGAGTCCTACGCTTTTCCACTGGACATGCTCTCTCATAAATATGCAATGACGTCACCCTCAACTTGAGATTGAGCAGAGTATTTTATATTCAATATTTTTTTTTTCAAAATTTAGAGAAATAAAATTAAGTAATGCAGAACACAGCAATAAAGGTTTTCAAAATCTATACAGGGATATCATCCTCTAAAATGCAATTTTGATTTTTCCATTCACATAACAAATTTTCATTCAATCACAAAAAAATTATTTCACCCAAAATCATGAATATAATCCTGACAGTAAAATTTTACCCATAGAATTTTCCAGACCCTTCTCAAAATACAAGACAAAAATGGTTTGTGAATTGGAAACTTTGGTGATATAAAAAGTATGGAAGTTTAGACTAGTACAAAGATGAGGAAGCAGCAACAAAACAAGAATGATGCCTGGTTCAAGTGGTTCTGTCATTTCATGTGGGATCACTTTCTCCTTATTTACACTATATAATTTAAAAGTTACTTGTAGAAGACTCCATTGACTGTTTGATCTAGCCATTTCTTCACAAACTTTTGACTAAATATTTATGGTCATTTTGTAGAAGAGCATGGCCCAGTGGGTTAGGGTGCTTGCCAGTGCAAATTTAACAAAAAAATCCTGGGTTCGAATCCCGGTGGGGACACTTGCTGAGATTTATCCGGGTACTCAATTCTGGATTTGATCTGTATACCAGCTATTAATTAAAAACTGAATACAGCTCTCCTTCATGGTTCACTTGGAATTGAGCAAATGAATCATGAAAGCATCCCATCCTTCAGAGGGGACGTTAAGCCATTAGTCTCGTGTACACAGAGTCACAATTGTACACATGTATGTACATCACAGCCAGTTTTGAATATGAATAGGGTGAAGAAAACCCCCGCTTGTTCCCAATCCACCCCAGCATCAAAAAGCATGTCATGCTAGGATCAGCTTACTTGGCTTTATTAAATTTTGAGCCATCACCAATGCTTTTGGATATGCAAAGAAGAAAAAGACTAAATATTAACTATGTATAGGGATATCAGAATATAAATCAGATCCAAGCTAAATTGAACCTATGTTTTGGAAGACTGTCAATCCCATCTAACAGAATATTTTATTGCAACAAATATGAGTAAAAGTCAAAATTTTATTTTTGTTCAGTAAGTAGTTGCATTCTTTACAACAAATAATAGTAAGTAGAAAGAACCAGGAAAATGTGACAGTGCTGTTCTAAAAGTTTTCACTCTCCAAAACATTAAAATACATCACATAACTACAACTTTAAAAGAGAGAGAGTGACATACATTGAGTGCACACCCATCACATGCAAACTTACTCAGCATCAAATGCCTCAAGTTCATCTGACACCTCATCCCTTTGTTGATAAACAAATGTGGTAAGCATGCACATATCAGTCACAATTCAAGGGTAAGTAACAAGAATCAATAAAATGCACATTGATACAACCACTTTTTGTAAGCTTTTAGTGTAATATCTGGAGATGCGTCATTTAGTCACCAGCCCCACTCCACTGGTTAAAAGTGCGTGTTCCGATTGTCTTTGGGACCCCCTGACTTACCCGGAAGTAGTGTCGATTTTGATATCAGAACAAAGGCCGTATTTCTTTTCATTGTCGTCCTGAAATTTGAGCCCTCAAATCCATTTCATTCCTAAGATATGAGCAAAAACTGCCGTTTTAACAGTTAACCATCAATATTAGCCACAGTATTGTATAGGGCTTTGCAATATGCATATTGCTTCTACCATGCATCAAAACCTTCAAGGTTTATGTCCCACAGTACTTGATGGGACATTATGTGCAAGGTTACCGGCTCTACATCAAGTAGAGAACACAATAGACATAAAGCAGAACAAGCACCTTTAAGTGGTGACCCTGATGATTAACTTTACAAAATTTAATTTAAGAACATTATCACATGCAAGTTATGGAGTAAAACCTGCCGGAATTCATTTGGGCACCAGGTCAGTTGGGTCACTGAATGCCAACCCACAGTCACGCTGTATCCAGGTAAATGTTGTTATTAAAGGCTCACATTGCAAAGCCAATGTACTATATGAATTTATATTTATTTCATTGCTTCATGCCCATATAACTATTAAAGTATTAAAACTCGAAGCAAATTAATCCGTCAAACACTTTACTTTTTAAGTTAAAGTTGGTACTTGCCCTATCTTTTAACTGAGGTTACGAACGAATAGAAATTGGGCGCCATTGATAATGACGTCATAGGGAGTATCACCGAACAAAACAAAAAGACCCGGATGTGTACGTAAACAATGCATTGGCACCGGGCAGAGGCATGCAAACCCTGCCAAGTTTCTTCTCATGTTACCACATATTATGATTTAAATATATTTAATTTCCATCCCTCAAAGAAGAAGAAGAGATGTACACACCTCATCAAAATATGACAACAAGCCCCCAAAGGAAGTTAAGACATCGTCGGCGGGAGGTAGTGGTTTTAGTAGTGCGGGGTTGGTCGGTTGTAGGGTATGGAGTTCTTTTGAGAATTTGACAGCGATAAGACGCGAAAGTGTAACCGAACTTCATGCATCTCTTCCCAATCTCTTCGAGTTTTTGCCTAAAATCAACCTAATATGTACAACTGACAGCAAATTGAATCAGGTACTAGTAAATTGGGCATTATGGCCTGATTAAATTATGTGATCGCATTTATAAAATCAGTTCTACAACATCGATAATTGGATCTTGCCTACCATTTCTGCCTACGTCTCACCCAGCGTGAAGTACAGGCGAAAGCTTGAAGCAATTCTAAGCCTGTATTCCCGGGGCTGGGCGCGGTCGATCGCTGGGCTTTGGTATAGGCTACAAATACAGCGTCCTATCTATCCCGCGTGCTATAAAACGTCTCCACAGCGTTCGAAAAGACTGGGAGGCTACACCGCATACCGCACCGCAAGCCCGACCCGCCAGTAGTATATATTTTACAATAATATTTTAAACTTGAAAACAAGTATAATCTAAAGGCGGTTTGCTGTATTTTTTTAAAGATCGAAATTAACGAACCATTATAACCCACCTCAGGGCCGGGCTCAGGGCAGTCTCCTTTTCGCTAACACGAGATCGGGACCTAGCTGGGTGTGAATGTGCACAAATATCGTCCAAAGTTCGATACACAAACCAGAAAAATCGACCATTATCTCTCGATTGTGCTCCAGCAAACCCTGCTAATTATTTACAACTTTTCATTTTGTTTTACTGTTGTTTGGTGAAAGATTAAAATGTAGTATTTACCCAATTGACGCTGGCGGGTGGGACCATTCATCAATCCCTCAAATCTCGGCAACAAGTTCCATCTCTCGCGGTCATTGTCCATCTGAACCACGCACTAGGATTTGTTTTTGCATTGAGTCATATTGGTCCCGTTTAATATTGCAAAGTATGCATGCTATATGAATTGTATCCCTCTTTTTTAATTAATAAATAATTTGGGTTTTTTTTTTTTTTTTTTTTTTTTTTTTTTAAAAAAGTCTTTAAAAGCATATTTTCAGGTTTTCAGCTCCACAGACACATAATTATGCAGTAAGTGCTTTGATACTAGTATTCACGAATATTAGCTATTCTTAATCCTCCTTCAAGATTTTTTCCGATAGAGTTCCCACCCTTCTGAGCCCGCAGTTGACTTGGTACGCTCCCAAAGTGATGGAAGGGGGGGTTGGGGTACCCGGGGGGGAGAAGTAGCAACACGGCCTAGTATGGCGCGGGAATACCACAGCACTAGTGATTTGGTCCCAATGGATAGCTATCATTCTACTCTTTTAATTGATACCAAAATGGGTACCCACATGCCCAGCAGGAATGATGCCCACTTCAAAGTGGAGTCATATCACCAAAAACATGAAAAAGGTTAGGGTATTTAATTTCCAGGCGGTTTTGGCTGTACATGATGGGAAAAATTACTAGTTTTTTACCAGAGCGTATTTAGTGATTTTGTAGTCAATGGAAAAATATCAATTTTCCACCTATACCATGTATTTTCTTCACTCTTCCTTAATTATTGACATCATATTGGGAATGTCGGTACTTATTTGATACCATTGGAAAGAGTAAAACGCAAAGCTATCTTATGGTACCAAATTCATAGGACGGATGTGGAAAAAGGAAAACCCCCCCCCCCCCAGAATTGTTTGTTAAAAAATGGCTCAGGTAGACGAGGAGTTAAGCATTCCTTTTGTTCTGAAATGACTTGAGTTCGCTTTTTACAAGGCTTTAAGAGGATTTGGGGGCATGAAAGTTCTATAGCTGGCAAAATGCGGGACAACTATAGGGGTATAAAATTCACAATAATGTAGTTCTAGGGGTATCAATCAGTTGTGATTGTGACTGGTTCCTGATAAAAATACGAAAATTGTAACCCTAACATACAGGCAAATAAACCCAGAGTTGTGTAATTTTTCTGCAATATAGCAAAAAGTTAACTTTTTTGGAATAGTGGGCGATTTTAAAGGTATTTATTTAGTACATCGTTTATGAGAAAGGGTCACGCATAGAGGGAGAGTAATTTTACTTCAAATTTGTCCCCTTATTTAAAAAACCCTGAAAACTAGGAAATTTCTCAAAAAAAACTGACTCCGGTTAGACTCACGTGAGGGGTTTATTTTCACTGAATTGTCTTGTTAGCCTTTTAGGGGTCAATTTCAGAACTCCTGGATCATGAGCATGGGTACCCCAACAAAACCCCCTGACCCACCCCCCACGCTAAAGATCCGCTTTGAAGACTTTGAGAAAGATTAATGCACGAAGGAAACTGAAATTTTGGTCCTGGAACCCTGGATTTCATAAGCCTAGTCTAGTGACAGTTTTTGAAAACAAATGTAAAAATCACAACGGGCTTCCAATTCAACGGCTTTATAAATTGTGATCTATTTCTACATGTATACAGCGAAAAGCTGAATGAATTAAGGTGGCTGTTAAGCCAGGAATTCAAAGGAACTGTTTTTTGCCGTATTTCTTAATTGTTGTTCCAACAATATAAAAGTTTACAATATTTGAGAAGGAAATGAATCAAGGAATCAAAATATGATATATATTTTCCCCCAAATACGTATTTTTTGAGACAAATCATAAAAAATGGAGAAGAGTTCACTCATTTGTTTGGTTCCCTAAAAAAAAGATAGAAATGTTTATAAAAATGTGCTTGGTCGTATTGTATTACGAGTCTGTTCTAGGGACGGTATTCCCCTGTTTCAAATTCTGCACTATTGATCAAAATTATTTGCCAAAAAAGCCCAAAAACCGCGTGTCAATTGGAACAACGACAGCATTGCTCAAAGCGTTGGACATAAAATCACGATTTTTAACCAAAAATGAAAAACTAAAAAAATACCGACCTAGATTTTGATATGCTCTATACGATGCATTCCATTTCTTACCTGTTGCTGATATGGATTTCGGAGTAATGGGAACCGGCAAATCACGAATTTTATCGACGAAAGTGAACACAGAGAAAATCGCCATTTGTCCAAACAATTGTCCCCCATTCGCTACACAATATAGCCTTACTCCAAACCACAAGCGTGTATCTCTTATTCTTCACACTGCTTATGCACCATGGTCAAAATGATTCATTCGGATAAGTATGATCAACATTCAAACATTTGAGGCTCAAATCGTGAAATTGAAATGTTTAAAATACCCCATTCTGTTGCAAAAGAAACTCCGTGGGCACCACTTTTACCATTGCAGACAAGTATACCATGGGTGTGGTCATATCGAAGCGAGCATAAAGGCGTTCTGATGACGTACATTACATCTGGCGCGCCGAATAGCACAGGCGAGTATTGCGTAAATAGCGAAATTTCCGACCTTTTGCCAGTTCAGACCATGTGATTGTTCTTGGTCAAAAAATGCGTAACATAGTAAAAGTAAATGAAACAAAATATGAGGAAAGGAGAAAAAAAAAAAAAAAAATATATATGAGATTCTGTTAAAATATATGGAAAGAAAAAACAGTTAATGCCCGTTTAACATGAAAAAACACTAAAAAAATGGCCATTTGACTAAGTTCCTGACTTCACAGCCCTAAAATACTAGTATTCCCCATGGCGTTTAGCATTTTAGAGAACAGACTATAGCTTCAGGGCATGCAAGTGTGCAGTATGTACAGTGTTAGGGCTACAACGTGTACGTTAGATACCCCCAACAGTATATCACTAATCGGTCGCAAAATTGCCTAGAATACTTGTTTACTTCTACTCACCGTAAATTTCGGGCAAAATGGGCCACATACTTCATACAAATTGCAAACGCTTGATATTTTTTTACAGCTATTGACCAGGAAAGTACTTACTTTATAAATGGCCCATTACGGGTACTATCCCATATAGAAACCCGTGCAACCGCGTGAATGTTTTGGGTAGAAGCAAAAAAGGGGACGCTCGTGGAACTTAGGTTTCTTCACAGGCTCGCTATTCAATCGCGTGGAGATTGCTATCCAGTGTGTAGAGCTCAGTGTCAGGGAGTCATGATGAACATCCATTATGCAATAACGAAGTATTCCACAAAGGAGGCCGTATATTTCACTTCAAAATTCGACCCATTGCAAATCAATTTTTTTTTTAAGATGTGCCGTTAATTTTTAGAGGTCCATGGTCGAATAAGATAATAGCCTCATCCCCTGGGCCACAGATTTGACCGAGTGGTCATAGTTTTGTATCTGAAGGAAAGGAAAGCTCACTATTTTCTCATTTACCTGCGAAATCTAAGGGCTAATTCTAAGAAGAGATGTCTGGTTTGGATGGGATGAGGGAATGGCTCCATTTTGGTCGATCATATTAATTTTACACAGTACTCTATGGGGAGTACGAAATATTGTTTTAGCTCTCACTTAAACGGGTTGAAATATCGGTGCAAAACTTACAGATGGGGATTTGGGGGTGAAGACCATTCCTCAAGGGGAAAAATTATAGACTTAAATCAGGAAATCCCCTTTAAGAAATTGTTCTTTAGTTTCATATAATAGAAAATCTGTTGTGGTGTTACAATCATGCAAAATATACAAACATCATCAAATGACAATATCAACCATCTTAAATTGCACATTGGCCTTAGAATTTCATGCTTCAAAATAAATGATATTGTTTATCACACCCTTTAAACAAATCTAAACCATTTCTAAATATAATGCTTGCCCTGTTTGCTAGCTAGACTACCCCTCTTAGCCTGTTTTGGTGCATCATCACCCCATCCCATCTGTCCTCTTGGTGGTCTTGAGGAGGGGCAGAACCTTCTACCCAAGCAAAAGAACAATGATACAACTTAGATTCAACCCATCTACTGGATACTCCTATGGGAGTCAAAATCATTAAGTTGGTACTGCAATGTTATATGGGCCCTGATGCAGTAGTACTCTGTGTAAAATGTATGGTAATACTATTACAGTCAGGGCGACAGTAGATAGACTGTGAAAAAGGATTTCATTCAATCACTTTTTACACACCTATTTCGCACGCATATCACACATGGGCATGCAATCCACTGGCTGCTAAAACACTTCATGCGGACGTTGGGCTACTTCTAGCCCAGATTCACTTCAGCGGTTTCATGTTTCATCAGCGCATGAAGCTGGAACCACTGCTTAACGGTAGCAGACCTGGGCAATTCTGGTGGCGGGCTGGCAGTTTCTCTTCTATACATAATGTCCTCACCTCTCGGCTGTTTTTCAATGAAATACCCTGATACTCGACTGGTCTGCCCACAAAATTTGTGCGGATGCATGTCCCAACAGGCCCAATCTTTAGTACCGTGCTAAAATCTTGGTGTGTGAGGCCCAGGAAATTGCCTAGTACGGGTCCAATGGGTCTACAATTCCTGTGTGAACTTGCTTTAAATCATGTTTAACACTGCATAACATTCTCTACTTCTGGCCACATAAAGTATAGATAACCATGTACTACATACGCCCACCCATCTGGCTCTAATGTCTTGCACATTTTCCAATGTACGCCAGCTTTCCCGCCAAAACCAATGCAGCATTAATGTTGCTGTACACCCGGTACATGCTAAAATAAAAAAACATGTAGTTTTTATTTATTTGGATGATGCCCCATTTAAAGTTAGATTTAATTGTTAAGAAACATATATTGTAAGTTTATTTTGTTGTCCTTTGTTAGGTGTTTTAGCTGCTTTAGAACTAGATGAACGCAAGGGAAATACATAGATGAGCGTTATAAGCAGCACTCTTTGCGTGCTTATCACGTATAATAATACAACATGAAATTGTTAACAATTACTTGGTTTAAACTATAAGGACATATTGGCTCTTGGTCTCAGCTGCTATTTCTGTATCTCTTGGGTTGGTATTATCAATTAGGTTTATGACTTCCTCCATGCTGCTCCTGTGCCTCTGGTGCTGTTGCCTAGCTCGTGCTCGTCTACCTGTTTTGGCACTCTGTCTATGGAACCAACGTCCAGTAAAAAAAAATTAATCATTGTTATCCATTTTACAAAAAGGCTCACAATAAGAATACACTAAAAAGCTTGATTGTGGTTTACAGTACGAATAAACCAATAATATTTGTGTTTGAGGTCAACTGTACAGGACATGGTACACAATATTAGGCTTATAAATCTGGGATAGTCAACCGGAAAGTCTTTTTTGATCTCAATCGGGAATTTGATTCGTGCATTAACCCTAACCCGGACCGGGTCGTTTTGCCAACCAACAGCCCAAATGATCCAAAAAATAAAAAAAATATTTTTATTTTTAAGGGTCCCAGATGCCACGAGAAACAAATTTTGCGTTTAACTGCATCTCGGCGTTTTCCCGGCACAGGAAAATAAGGGAGCGTAAAGTCGGTAACGGCCCAGATGCATACGTAAAAGCATCGCATAATTTTCCCGGAAGACGGCCCAGATGCAACGAGGAACATCGCGGTATTTTACGGAAGAAGGCCCAGATTGCAACGAGGAACAATCGCGCCATTTTTCCGGAAGACGTCCCAGAGCAACGAGGAACATCGTGGTGCGGAAATGCAATGAGCACAGGGCTCCTAAAAATAAATAATTAAATAATGACTGCGTACTGCACAATGATTCGGCATGAAATAGCTTATAGTTCGCAGTCGGAGTTTTCGGCGCTATTACGCTACGTCCTAGTCGTGCGTGGCGCTATTACGCTGCGTCATGCT
>JAMKCH010046932.1:0-19924 GCA_023653785.1 Ophioderma brevispina
ATTATTAGCAATGCTTTGGAGGCACAGAGTAACTAATATAGTTTAAAGCAGGCGGTTCTCAATAGGCCCGCGGGCCAAATCAGGCCCGCCAACCATGTGACACGGGCACATGTGAAAACTAGTGCGCCCTCAAGATTTTTCAAAATCTATATTTTTTGACAGGCTGTATGCTTTAGATATAAAAGCCCTCACCCGAAATGATTAAGACCAAATCAGCTTCCTTATGGGTATACGGAACGATTTCTTTTTATAACTGTCGCCGGCGACGTTAAATCAGCAGACGACGAACAATGGCTGTTTAACACAAGAACACGCATGCGTAGGGCATGTTTACCACGCTATGCAAACTGTTTGACGGTCTATAACCTTGGGTGGATTTGATATCAGTGAGTACGAGTCAAAAATATTATGTAATATACACATGTTGATTAAAGTTTATGGAAAACTTGAGGTTGGCCTAACAAAAGACCTGGATGCTTATCCTCTATACAATGGGTCCCTATATGTTGTGGGGTATGTTAGTTTTATGTTGAAAATAATCTCTGTTTTCCAAGGCCTACTAGACTATCATTTGAGGCAAATTGAAGAAAGAAGAAATTCATATTTTGTGAAAAAAAGTGCCAGTGCCGCTTAATGAAAACATGTCAGTACCATATAGTAGCTACACAATCACACTCATTCCAGGGACGCCTTTTAAAAGAACAGGAGTACTAACAAAGAATGAAACTTTTAAGGGGAGCAATAGAGGAGCAGCTAAAAAAACCAAACAAAATTGTAAAGCAATCAAGAGGATTTAGAGAAATATTCAACTAGTAATGTCGTGTCCTTGCAGAAGACTAAATACCCTTTGGCCCAAAGCCACTTTTAGGATAAGATTGATAAAAAACGATCAAAATAATTAAGGACAGACGAATGGATCAGATTCTACGGGAGCTTCAAAATCACTCCCCTGTGCATTTAAGGAGATGTGATTAAGAAGGAGCATGCTCTGCGGGGTGCTTAAAAGGCAGTCCCGTCATTCGTTCTTGATTATCCTGATTGCTTGTGCCCTTCGGGCGCGGAGCTATAAGAGGTTACTTCCAGAGAGACACCTGAGAGTTTCCAATGTTTGCGAACGAGGAGGAGATAATAAACATATTTGAGATGATTTCAGATACATACATTTGTTGGCATCTGCTCGAAATTATAAACAATAATAACAATCGACTGGGGAAAATTGGAAATAATTATGAATAGGATTATCAATGTTACTCTTTTGATTAATACATATTAATGACTTTAATACATGTTCATTTGAACAAGGCTTGGTGGCCAGGTTGGTGGCGCTATACCTCAAACATTGTCTATGGCCGACGATGGCGGCCAAGACTCTTTCAATATAGCGACTCATCAAACGAACAAAAATCACTTTAACTTTGCAGATGTATTCTGCAGCTCTCGACAGTAGAGGTCAACCGCAGAGGGTTTAGTGCGCTCGACGTAGTTGAAGGGCGGAGGGTTGGTTTCTAGATACTTGGTTGTTTCCTTCTAAAGGTTTCAGTTGTAGTGATATTGACGAGTGTTTCAGGTAGCCAGTTCAATTCGGGTTTATTGTACAACAAGCTCGTGCGCGAGTTCACATTGGGGTGTTAACCACAAGCGGGGTCCTATGTCTTGTATCCATGATTTAATTTCCTGCATTCACATTATTAGCTTGGAACGGGTCATTATTTAGCCGGGGCTGGAGGGGAATGTAAGCAAGAGGAGGAACATGAACCACTTCATCAAGGAGAAAGGGGAAACATAAAAATTGGAAGGTCATTAAAATCGGGGGATGACAAAATTTGTTAACGGAAGCTTTAGGGGATCGCAAAATTTTCCCCGAAAAAGTTTTATTCGTTCCTTTCGTCTACCCCGCTTTGCTGATGAAGTTGACTTTTAAATATTAGAGTACTTGCAATCAAAATCAACAATGACCGGATTTGACCCCATGGATGATCCTTTTACCTGAAAGGTCTTGACTCATTCTATAAAACCCTCGTGTAGATCCCTCAATACTCAATTGTATGAGGGATCAGGTAGGACCACGTATGAATTGGTGAAAGGTGTTGATCATAGAGCTATACAACTATCCATCTAAAGGTCAAATGAGGTCACTGAAAATTTTGGTATGGTAAAAAGTACTTCATTTGACAAAGTCAGCCTTCAATCTTCAACCTAACTTGTGATATTAATAATCTTTTGAGTAGGCTCACTGACTGTTCAATACCAGAGAAGATTTCAAGAGCTTCCCACAATGCTTGCTTCCAATGGAGGTCTTTGGTACAAGTTACTGAAGTGGCGTTAGTGATGACATGGCTATATTTACAGCCTGATCACCCAAACTTGCATTTTAAGAGCGTTTCATCTCTACACGATCCCCATGGCAACCTGTACAAAAAACTTCCAATGGAAGCCATGCATGTGGGACGAATACTGGTATCTTCTCTTGTGTCAATATCAGTACCCACAGAGGTCATTGCACTTTAGTGACCTGGTTGACCAGTTTTAAAAAATACTTTTATTTGTCCATTAGTTCCATTGATACTTCAAATCCACCACATATTGTCATGAATTAGTTTCAAAGTGAGTGGGAAGCGTCATCAGTAACTGGTGTACAAAACCCTGCTGCCATTATTACAAGTCTTCATTTACAGGGTGTTTACAGACCCATCCTATGAGAGCCTTTATCAAACAATGACATAGAAAAATATGTTAACTGAGTAGATGAAATAAACTATTTTTTTTTAAAAAGCAAAATTTAGATTCACAAGCAGTACTACGGGTAACTAACTGTCAACCAGCATATAATTTTTCTCACCCCTGAGGAAAAATCGTGGGGGAACTATAATCGGGGTTAAGCAATCGGGAGCTGACAAGATTTCCCAGTACCGATTATCCCTGGTCATACGGTCAGCTTATGCCAATCATACACGTTCTGGTGGATCATAACGTAACTAATTTCAGTGTCCCAAAGACTTGTATTAAAAGGTGGATATGATGTGTGAAAAGAAAAATGGTTTGTTCCCAAAAGGCGATGTATGCGTGTTGTTTCAGTTCACTTTCAGATTTCTTTTTCAATCAACTAGTCAATTATACATCCAACGCAAGCAATAAGATGGAGTGCAAACCAAAATGGAGCCGAGCTCAAGAATATTTGGTCACCCAAATTAAAGGTACATGCTAAGAAAATTCAAAAAATCAGTACGGGAGAACCCACCACCGCAAACAAGGCTTACAAACAAGATCGGAAGAGACGTAAAGGTTGAAACAAGACCTACGTGACACGTGCTAATGATTAGGCGGTCAAGAAAAGCATAAATATGGAAAAAGGGTAGTTTTTTTCTTAACCCTACAATTGTGTTATGTATTAGGGTCACACAGAGATCCAAAATCATCACAGGTACTGTATATCGGACATACAACGTCCCAGTCGGACAGGAATCTTTGCTCATAATTATTTTAGCAAAAGCAGAGCAAAACGATGTTTGGCTGTAGTAGCTTTGCAGTTTGCACCTGGTGCCCTTGCGCATACTCTGTCTCTAAACGTGGAGAAGACCGCTGTTGACTTAATTGTACTGCGTGATAGAACTTCCATGAACAAATGTGCCAGGAGCGGCAGACGTATAATTTGATGTCCCACCGGTGGATTGATTACAAATCAACAAACGCAGGTCCGTAACCAGATTTTTTTAGAGGAGGGGAACTTTTTTTTTCACAAGGGACTTTTTCTCCAATTCCCCTCCACAAAAGGGGGGGGGAAGTTGGCCCCCCCAACCACGTGGAACTTTTTACCGACATGGTAACAATTTTTGACAAAATAGCATAACCCCTTAATTTTGGCTCGTTCAGCTCGCACCATCGGCATTTTGGCCTTTTTGCGCCATCTTAGGGGTTTGGGACTTTTTGGTTTTGAATTTAGGGGGGGCATATGCCCCCGACCCCACATGGTTACGGCCTGGACAAATGTTACGCTCCTGTATAAGGAGATACAGTGAGTGGTTGAAAGGTGATTCAATTAAATAAAGACACTATCGTGATTTGCTAAATCAGCAAATCGAAAAAATCATAAAATCCAGATTTGCGCTGTATGTACCAGTCACGGTAGCCTAACATACCCTGCAAGGTAAGGACCAGAAGCACACCTCATAAGGACCAGAAATCAGAAATGTTAGTCATTAATGTCCGTTCGGACACTTATACAACACGTAAGTGAATGGAGAATCGTATCTTGGAAACACTGCCGTTTTCTTCCTTTTTGTCACTTACAGATGGAAAAGCTAACTTATGAGACATTCTACAGACTATCCTTACTTGAAGCTTTATTCCTGCAAATTAAAAGATTTTCAAATCAATGATAGTGTCGTTAACTTTGAAATTTGACTCTGAGACATACTCTTCTTGATGAAGACTGTTCGGGAGAAGACCTAGTTGCAATTAAAAATTCATTCTTGTAAAGGTTTGTCATCTTAATTTGCCATCCTTCAGTGAGTAAACCAACACACTGTAATAAAAAAAATCACTCTTGTAAAAAGTTAGAATTGAGTTCAATGGAGTAAATTTTAAGGCAACGAACTGTTTTCAATACCACTCCTGTTTGTCCGCTTATTTGAAAGTAAATTAAAAATTTTTAATATTGTTTTTTTATATTAAAAGCTGGCAGCCGACTTTCCCAGTAAAAAATTATAAGCTTTAAATTCAATATTTGAAGGGGAAGTTCCAATTAAGGTTTTAAGACAACTGATAACGTTGGGGTGAGGGGGGATGGTTTCAGTTCATTTCAAAGATTTTTAAATCAATTTCCCCTATACTAAAAAGTGCATATGCAAATACATTCAACAAGGATAGAATTAGAGAATAAAAGATGAGAATTTTTGTTTTGGCCATCTTAGATGGTGTATAAGGGAGTGGGCATCCAATATTTGAGTGGTGGTGACCGGCGAAGACGGTATCCACCACGATAAAAATTGGATGCCCATCCATTATGACACCATCTAGGATGGCCAAAACAAAAAATCTAATCTTTGATTCTCATTCTTAGTTAGAATGTGTAATTTTTGATTTTTATCGACATCATTATTGTCAAAAATTTATAATATCATTCTTTTTTATTCCATTTAAAATAATTGCACCCCTTTAAAAAAACAATGTTTCAATCCAAGGAACCAAAGTCATCGCGCGATGATCGTCACGATGAGTAAGTGCAGGTCGTACCAACGCGAAATGCACGATGCAGCATAAACGGCCGTTTGCGCGTGTCAATATTCGACTACACCGCGGAATTGCTGCAAGCAGTATCCATATATTACCCAGGTACTGGATGGGCGGAGCTTTGACCTCATCCAATCAAATTTCTTTTAAAATGATAAAAACCACCCACTGAATAAGAATGATAATAGTTCATTTCTTCGGAAAACACTGGTTAAAGAAGCCTGTACATGTAATTCAAAACTACATGTACCAACAACTGACATTAACACAGATAAATATTCGTCCATGTACATCAAAGACAAGCAAGCATTACAGCTTTACAATCATGGTAACTACATTGTAAATCCTGGCGTCTATTTCCTCCACAGTAAATCACATTGCTTTCAATGAAAATTTACTGTAGATTACTGCACCGTCCGGTGCCGGTTTATTTACATGTACACGAATCCCTGTGAACTGGAACACGCCTAACTGCTAGCATGCAGAAGAATGGCAGACCCAGCACACCCCCCTGATGACCCCGTGTGACGTCAAAACCTACTCGCCTGTAACACGCTGGAAGAAAATATGCTCACAAAATTATACACAATTCACGTTTCTTTTATTTCCTTTCTTGTATCAAAACTAAAAGGAAAATATGGGCTGGTTACAATTACATTGTCATCCTGGGCATTTTCCTAGCACCGTTTTTTTGTGGTTTTTTGTTTGGCTGATTACCAAGCACTAGAGATTAAGGTTCTTTCCAAGTCTTAATTTGATTTTCCTTTAAGTCTTTGCTAATTTTTTTGAAAAAATAGTTGTAAAAATGTATTAATCTTATGAACTTTAACATAGTAGGGAAGGCAATTGGCATTTTATGTATTAAAACAGACTGGGAATTCTATTGTTTGAGATTGACTAAATGAACACAAGCTCAAGACCTAGATATAGGCAAGGCAGTATTTCTTTAAAGAATTTGAGCTCTATGCATGATGCAGGAGGGGGGGGGGGGGGCAGTCTTTCGACACAAGCCAAGAATTAAATATCATTAAAAAAAACCATATTAGTCAAACTGCATTTTAAGGTGAATGCTTAAAACCCTTAGTTGTAACTAAGGATATTTCTTAACACAAAAGTGGCATGCGGTCCACCGTCCATTCTTGTAGCCAAGTATAAAACTGATAATGAGTGACAAATGACAAATCTATTTACTAGGCTACTCACGACTGCTATTGAGGATAATCTATCACCTGCGGATGTCATTTACGGGGTGTCCACAACATGAAGCTCTGATGTTTAAAGCAATGTGTGAAATCATTTTATGACTGATAAACACAGAATTAACCCCTCTTGCTGAATCTGTAACTTGATGGGTTCCCGCAAAAATTTCTGCATGCAATATTTGCAACCTTTGCGGACTGCACACTATAATAAGCGGGAAAGAGTACGTTGATCATCAATGAGACTAACACAGAATGCTGAAATTCAATTCTGCATAGAAATAGGCCCTCAATTCCTGCCAAATGAGGCAACTGTGATGATGTCGACTAACAAATAGGATGGGGCTCGTTCATCTGCCCTTTCCTAAAAATCTATATTGAGAATGATGTAAAAAATGCCACTTCTTTGAAAGTTTTAGTTGTGATTTTAGCGACCTTGACCATTTTGGATGGGAGTTCAATATACTACAATAACCAAATTGGACTGCACCCAAGACGACACAATAGTAGAGATTTAAGGCAAAACAACCCAATCCTCTTTCTTCTCATTTATTTAGTTTTGCTTGTTTTAATCACGAAAATATTTTTATTTCAATAATATTAGTCAACAGGCAAAAATATTCCCCCAATGTCAAAATAAACAAACCCATACTAGCTACGTGCAATGCGCAACCTTATACATGCGCGTGTAAACACTGGTGATGGCACACTATTTACTATCGTTCCTATAGATAGGACCACAACAATAATATGACATTGCTTACTAAACCTATCACTGAATAAGCCGTGGCGTAAACCAGTGGGGGGCAGAATGTGTGCGTCCCCTGTTCAGAACCTTACCCCCCTCAGAAAATTGCCTCGGCACCCTTCATTACCACCCCCCCCCATTTGCAAAGATCGGTTACGCCACTGTGAATAAAATATAATTTATACTCTACCCATAGAGCTATTTTCAAGAAGAAAACATGTAAACATCTAGCCAAAAAGTGCCAAAATCATAAATTTTAAAGTACTGATTCAAGGCAAGACTGAAGTATGCACCGGAATCTAATCCAGTCCATAATACCTGGCATGGACAATTATCCTTGGTCAGATCCGTTTGAGTCAATTACCACAACAATTAAATCATTTGCACTTGGAACTACCTTGTGCATTCCATAAAAGGCTTGCCACAAACACTGTGTCATGCAATTGTAATACTTTATTTGAAAATCAGGTATGACCGGCCTTTAGGAAATGAACCTATAGTAAAAGTATAGTTTTGGTTGAGTGGGTGGCATAGTCTGGAACATGCTGTGCAGAGATCGTATGCATAAGTCACTATGAGCTAGTTAAAATCTCAATTCCCTTGGCACAGTGCAATACCTTGCCATTCACCAGGATTTAAAAGATACACCCCTTGGTTTTTGGGATGATGTATGATACCAGATCACACAAGTTTTAGTTCATGTCAATGTATGTACAAGTACACCCCACTGACCTGTGTCCTTGGGGAGAGATATGTAAGCTCATAGTGAGTTTATGCTGCAAAACAGGTACAGAGTATTAACTCAGTCCTTGAGTGTATGTTCACAATCCCTCATATCATTTATCTTCCTCCACTCAGTGACATCAATGGCATGCTCAATGTCTAATAATTAAAAAATATGCATTTTCAAACCAAATAAAGGTTTCTCCCTTTGATAAGTCCAAGAGTTTCATTGATAATCAATGATTGTTAAGAAAAAACTTGGACTTTGAATCCAAATTGTAAGTTTTGGGAAACCGTGTCAATAATTCGAAAAAACTTGGAGGTTCAAATTCCGAAAACTCTGGATTATCAATGATATTAATCCATGTTTTTCATTCTCAGGTTGAAAAAGATGGATTTCAACTGAAAGTCCCAAGTTTTTCTTGAAAATCGTGATTTCGAATGAAAATCTTGAATTATCAACCAAAACCTGGATTTGATTGAAACAATATTTTCAAATTATTAGGAATAATGGCCCCCCCCCCACTCCCCTCCCCCTCCCCCCCCTCCCACCCCCCCCCCTCCCTCCTACCCCCCACCCCCCCCCCCCCTGCCATGAACGTCGGTGCGCGCTTCAGGGCTGCCGCTCTAAACGCGAGAGTTTGAATCGCTGGTGTACACACGTGCGCGCCGGTTAAAGACGGCAATTTCAACTTTTCTTGGTGCATCTTTAGTTTTATAGGCCTAAATGTTATCTTTAGAGCAACTCTTTCAATCATTTTTCCTGTCATCGGATATGTATTGTGTTGTTAGGCGCTCCACGTGATGCTCTGAGCACTCTGTGGAGAAGATACGTTTAAGATATAGATTTATATATTTTTAATGAATCAATCATACAGGCTGAAGAAACTGGTTTACCATTTGCAAATTCTTATTGTGGCCTAATATTCCCATTTTTAGTCAATGGGATGTGATTCCACTGGCCACCATCAACGTGATCTGAGGCAAGCATATTACGACATACTCACACTGTTGCATGTCCCGTTACTGTCTGCGACGCACACCCTTACGACCTCTTCACGGATTATCTTCCCAGGTAGTACCAGATATTGATATCAGACTTATGAAGGATGTCCTTGTTCTCATTGTCATCTAATGATAATTCTTTTAGCCCTCAAATACATTTCCTTCCAAAGATATAATACAAAAAACCTGCCTTTTTAGTGGTTTACCATCAATATTGCACAGTATTGACTAGGGCTTTGCAGACAGCATTATGCGTTCTACCATCAAAACGAAAAAAGTTGTTTCCCACTGACTTGATGGGGGGTATGTGCAAAGGACAGGCTCTCATATCAGTAGAGAACACACTATATATTAAATCGGACCAAGCACCTTTAAAATAAAAACCGTTTTTGCTTGAAAAATGCAAGACAACAGCACTAAATTGAATAACAGTCCTGACACAGCAAAAAAAAAATATACATCAATCTTTTCAACATAAAGGACATCAATCTGGGCCATCTACTGCAGGCTTGTTTGTTATTGTAAGTTCGTGGCATACTACAAAGATGACAAATGCAAAACATGCACCACTATCTCAATTTGAATGGAATAGAGATTGTGCTTCAAAACCAAAATGCCGTGTCCCTTCTAAGACAAAGCTAAAAAAATTTGAGTGGAAATGTCCCAATCACATGAAGGTTTCGTTGTCATGCTTTTTTAACAAGAAAACATGCCTCAAAAAAGTGATTTTGCTATTACCACCATAAATGACTGACAGAAAATTCACTCCTGCGTAAAGTGACATATTTTAACCAACAGAAAGTGTTCATTTCATTGAATTGCATATTGGTAATGTTCTTCTGGGCAAAACTATCAAAAATAACACCAATTTTAAATGAGGTTTTGCTATATCCCTGCAACTCGGGCTCAATATGCTTTCAATCAAGATAATAGCAAACAATAAGCTTATCTACAAACCAAGACAAGCGATTAATGGCAAGTGATTTACTGACCCACATAATAATTATATCTTGTTAGAGGCTACTTACAGTACCAGCTATAGAAAGCACTAATAAATCAAGGGCATTGCCGAATGTGTTAGTGCAGGGTATCTCGCACCTACAGTAGCTATGTACTGTAGCTATAATTACTCTTTTATCACTGCCATAATTTGAGAATGAATGTCTGATTGCTACGTTTCTATGAGAGACAAGAGCGTTGGCTACTGGTGGCATCAGATTTCCTCCACTCAGGAAGCTCTGTTTTGAACTCATAATTATGTTTGGGTGTATTGCGTGTGTATTTTGGTGTGTGTTTATATGTGAATGCTGAGTGTATGTGAGTTTGTTGTGTGCTGTGTGTGTGTGTGGTGTGCAGGGTTTTATCCTTGGGGACTGATGGATATTCCTACTGCCCCCCGCCCTCCAGACACATTTCGCTGTTTTTTGTTTATGTTTTTGCCCGGGCTTTCTCCCAATCTCCGGGCCCCATCTCCATAGAGACTGCTGTATTTCTAGACAGAGGATTTCAGTGGTGTGTTGTTTGTGCCCTGCTTGCGGTATTGTAAGGTTTGTTGTGTGTGTGGGTGTGCAGGATTTTATCTGGGGGACTGAAGGGATATTCTATCTCCCCCCCCCCGACACATTTCCGTTTTTGGGTTTGCCAGGGCTTGTCTCCCCATCTACAGGCCCCATCGTGTCAAGTACTGATGCATTTCTAGGACAGAGGATGACGAGAGTCAGGTCTCATGACCCTTGTGTGAAATTCAATGGTCACTGGCATCCCACTGAAGATCATTTTCCCATTCTCTTGCAGCTGAGGATTGTACTTTCCTGCTCGTGTAGCATCAAACAGGACTTGCAGAACCTTCAAAAGGGAGGGTAATCGCTACTTTGGCACCAATCCGTCCAGGTCATAAACAGATTAGCTTGACATAACAAAAGATGCACAAATTTGGCAAAATGTGTTTTAATAGACAAAAAGGTGGACTATACTTTGAATTATTTGTTAAAATGAAATGACTGTAAAAACTTCCCCACCCCCATTCCGGAATAGTAAAAGAAGTACCCAAAGATCCCATTCAGACCATATGGCATGTCCCCGTAAGCGGACCGGACGGCAGCATTAGTCCCTGAAATGCTGTCCCCCAGAAAATTATGAGAGGAAAAACCATGCATGTTTGTTGCAGACATGGTTCACTTCTAATTCTGAAAGTCCCAGCTGGAAGTCAAGTCAGTTCCCATTTTCTGCTGTCATCATATTAAAACATCCTTACAGTTTCAAACATGAACTGGCACGATTGGCAATGCCTTGCATTTATGTTTCAAACAAGGCGACACTTATCCCCCCAAAGCCACACGCCTGATGAATGATGATCTATAATGGTCACTATAAGGTGGAACATGACCCTTGATTAAAGTACATTGAGATTAACACTTATAGAGAAGACCAAGGTCCTAATGCAACCCAAGGATAATCGACTATGTAGCTGTGCATATTTTGGCACAACTGGAGGACTCTCCTTAACAAAATGTGTAGAATATCAGTGGAAAAGAATGGGTCATGTTCCACCTTACACTGGAACCGGATATAGTACTAGTGCAGTAACAGATCCCATTGTACTAGGCTCCTACAGAATTGATGACCATTTGTTGTACGCTGCGAAAATTGGGCAGAAAACATAGGTCATAGGGCTGCACAAACAGAGCTTCTAGACTGGTGCCAAGATTATTGCTCCAGCCACTGTTGGTTGTAAGCAGTTCAAAATTCAAGTCTCTTCAGTTTGTCTTGTGCACTGCACTTCATTTATGACTGCCCATTTCAAATAACATTGTAGCCTGTAACTTTGACAGAAATGAAAACTAAGGGCCATTATAATATGAGATTTTATCCTTTTTGGTAGGAATCTTGAGGTACATCTGGATTTTCTTTTTCTGCGTTCAGTTGCTGAGATTCCCTAAGTCAATTATTAGATTCCCGTCACTACACGTGTCCCGAAATTTAAGCCGGGTCGAAAATGAAGTGAGGAGTGATGAGTGAGTGAGTGAGTGAGTGATGAGTGAGTGAGTGAGGGAGTGAGTGATGGTGAGTGAGTGAGTGAGTGAGTGAGTGATGTGAGTGAGTGAGTGAGTGATGTGAGATGAGTGAGAGTGCGTGAGTGAGGGAGTGAGTGAGTATTAAGGTTTAACGACAAACCACACAATTGGTTATATCGTGTCATTACATTTGCCATTTAACATTTTAAACATTAAATATAAAAAAACAAAGCAATATAACAACTTAATTTAATTCAAATTACATTAACAATCCAACAGGATTACCACATCCTACAGTGATGAACCAGAGAGCATCACCTATCCCATGCATAAAAACAAGATATTCAACCAATAATGTGCCAAAGATACACTTAGAAAACAGGCATAAATAAAAAAAAAGTCAAAAGATCTATGATTTAAAGTTATAAACTCTTACACATCATAGACTGATGCGACGGTATCACTCATCCATGTACCAAGCAAAAAACTTCAACTTCAAATTCAGAAATCGACAATCACTCAGAACATCAAACATGAGATTCCCTGTAAGACCCAAGAGATGTCTCATACATGTACATTTTATAAATTGGAATCTTTACACTTGTGCATTATGCCCAAATGATAGATTTTAAACATAAACAACAATTATCACAGTTGAAACCCTCCTTAAGAATGCTATATTACTTTTACAAAAAAAATAAAATAGGTGGTCTAATCTGTACAAATCGTTAATTGATTTAAATTGTTTGTTTTTCATGTTAATTGATTTGAATCTAATGTACATGTCTTCTTAACGAGTACATGAGTAATAAAACAGACTCTTAAAAATACAACTTTTAAACAGTCGAAATCATGGTTACACATTTTATATATCATAAATTTAATACAACCGTATGTTCAGAAAACAGACGAGTTGCCCCTTTTAGTCGACTTTTACGACATGTGTCAGGGGAACCACATCGGGCCAAATCTTAACCCGAACCCGCAGGGGGCCAATTTTATTCGCCTTTTTACGACATGCGGGGAACACATCGGGACAATTCGAAACCCGAACACGCAGGGGGGGGGCGGAAAGAAAACGGAAGAAAGATTTCATCAGAATAAAGCAAGATTGTGAAGGGTTATTTCAAGTAATTATGCCCAGTTTCATTATTGGCTGTTTTTAAAATATTTAATTAAAGCAATTTAAGCATTTCCTTGTTCATCAGAAAATTGATCTTGACATGAAGAATCATTATTGGTCCAGAGTACAATTGGATTTATTTTTTTTCAGGCAAATTTAAGTCATTTAAAAAAAAAATATTAACCTTGAGAGAGATGACTATATGAATTCATTTGAATGCTACGAAGCTCAGAGTACATTGGCAGGCCAATTGCTTTATTCATATTGTAGCAAATTTAAGGCATTTTTTTAAAATCTAACTTTCAAATGACCAGCAGATTTCAATTGAATGCATTATTGGCCGAGTATTTAGCAAACTTCTGCTCCATGTTGCGCTTTTT
This sequence comes from Ophioderma brevispina, assembly GCA_023653785.1. Lineage (NCBI taxonomy): Eukaryota > Metazoa > Echinodermata > Ophiuroidea > Amphilepidida > Ophiodermatidae > Ophioderma > Ophioderma brevispina. Next base: position 13,422 of record JAMKCH010046932.1, read on the forward strand.
GAGTGTTGAAAATGTCAATAGAAATTGCTCGCCATCTCAAAATAAAATTTCAAAAGTACACAGAAAAAACTAGTAATCAGCTTTGCTGGGCTAGGTGCACTTGTGAACCGGATATCGATTTTGTGTTTAAAAGATCTCCTTTAATAAATCACACTTTCAAAATTTCATAGCTTCTGAATGATTTAGGAGGGTTTCTGCAGCCACACCACTAAATAACTCTCACGGGATAGCTAAATTAGTAAATATTCAAGGTTCAATTTTTATTTTTGGATATTTCGATGTCTTTGAAACTGATGTGAAAAATTTTATGTAAAATGCTTTTTTTAATTGTTAAGCTCAATACATTGATGCCCAGTAGCCACAAACCCCTTCCCCTAAAACACATGCATTTTGGAACATTTTAACAGATGTAGAAATTGGGTTCTATCCTTTTCATTAAAAAACAAGCACATGTCATGCAAACCTAGTTCCCTAGGGATGCTGATCTATTTTGCATAGCTTTTTCTACCGTGACTTCAACGGTTCCACCATATGTGGAAGGCTTTAGTAATGTCCCCATCCTATTCCTGGGTTGATGCAGAAATACTTCGATTAGGTGCCATTTTCTACTGGGACTATTCAACGGTTTACACCAAAGCGGCAGGATTTAGTAGTGTCCCCCTTCTTATTCCTGCGTGAGCTGAGTATATTTGCAGACATGTAGGCACTATTTTCAACCGGGGATTATCACGGTTTACAACTAATGCAGGATTAGTAGTTGGGTATTCTCCTGGGTGACAGGGCTTGTCAATTGGATTGGATAATTGGGGGAGGATCCTGTGCTTGGGTCTAGAGCCCCGCAGATCCCCCGAACCCCCAAGTTCCCCCGAATAGTATTGGTACGTAGGTCAGGTACGGTTGGGGCTGTTCCCTTCTGGTTGGGGCCAATTGAACTTTACGATCATATCGAAAATAAATTCAACGTTTATAACGATGATTCGTCATAACGTAAAGGAATTAGACATTCGATGGCTGGACCTTCACAACAACTGCTGTCTTGGATATAATTTCAATGTGAAAACAGAGGGTCATCTGTCAAATCACACCCTGGCATTGTCTAACATTTACCGAAAGTAGATCTTTGTCAATTAATGGTAAATTCGAGCCAGGACTGGCAATGCGCAATTATCTGTATTTGCTTTTTTGACCTAACGTAATTTCACCCACTAAGCCATGGCAATGATCTGAAAATTGGCATGGTGATGTTCACAGGCTCGTTCCACCAAGGAAATTAGATAGATATGAGATATGGTCCAGTCTAAAGAAGAGGTTGGTTGGTTCTAGGCAATTCTGTGGGTAGAGGAACATCAGGTTGCCTTAAAATGTTAGGTTCGGCTAGGGTAGGGTGTATGGTAGGTTCAGAACAGATGCGCGGTGTCCTCAGAGCTCAGGTGCAAAAAATTTGCAAGCAGGGCTCCACACTTGGGACAGCATTGGTAATTAGGGTTCTCCACCGTAAGCCAACCAAAACTTGCCGTAAATAGTGTAAGAATTATACGAGATTATAAGACAAACTTGTCGGGAAGGGCATTTGCGTATTTGTACGTAGTGAGAGGAGTGGGTGGAATGGGAATTCCATTATACCGCCTCTACAGTGGAGTTTGTAGAGGTTTTAAAAAGGTCATTCCATGTATCCAACAACCCTGTGTATCCAAACTTAAAGACACGATCAGGGATTATCGGAAAGAGTCAAAAATCTATTAATTTTGGAGGGATGCTTCACAGTGAAGAAGTCTGAAGATTCTGTAAGGTTTTTCAACGGAAAATGACGAAAATGGAGAAATGGCAGTGTTGAAAGATAGGATCTCCTTCCAATTACGTGTTGTAGAAGTGTTCTGTACAGGCAGTAATGACTTAAAATTCCAATTTTGGTATTTAGTAGGGTGACTGCGATCTGATCATATCAATTGCAGGGTATGGTAGGTTAAAACCTGTACTTGCTTACAAACAGAAAAATCTGATTTCCTTGATGAGTTGTTTTTTTTTCGATTTTCTGATTTAGCCAAATCACTGATACCTAGTGCCCTTAATGAAACATCCCAAAAAAAAAAAATACCGACAGATGTCAAAAAATCTGACGAAGCCTCCGGATGCATTAGACCAGTCAGTATCATGACACTATATATATTATTACCAGGAAGTAAAGAAAAACTGACACTATCTCCCATGATGAATTGCAAGTATACTTTGCAATAAATCTCTTCCGTTGGAGTTGTTGTGATTTATAAGGTCTAGTGCCAAATCCACCAAAAGGCTTACCCTTTTTCTGGCAGTGAACCACTGTAAACATCTAACATAAGCCATGTTCACACAGTCACAAAAATCCAAAAGGTTTTGAAACTCCAGAGGTGAAAATAAATCAAATTATTTTATTCACTCCAAATTACGTCACCCCGCTGGCCACAAAACTTGAAACATCACCTTGAACATTCCTCCTCGTTCTTCATACGGAGGTAGACCGGAAGTTACATACCGGAAGCCGTGGACTTTCGCGCGTATATTCAAACACCGCGAAGTTGTCAAAAAAAGGACCTTGCGAGGTCAACCTCCGCGCACCTATCCCTCAAAGCTGTCCCACATGGCACGACAATCCAAAACACCGGAGTGTTATGGAGTTTGAGTTTCACCCCTAGTTTTTAGGGGGGATACAAACACCGCTGACCTCGAGACTCCGGAATTTAAACCTCCGCCTGCGTCACCCGCGCCACAACAAAAACCCCCGATCGACACTCAGAGTTTGAAAACTCCGAAGTTTCAGATCCGTGTCAGGGTTCCGTTAAGGCGCGTCATTGCGTCATGACGCACTTTTTTAAAAGTCGGACACACTATTCTGACTCCTCAACAAGCCCTGGTCCGCTGGACGCGCAGAATTTCACAGTGAAAGTCACATTTAATACTGAATTTTCACTTTATCGGCTCGTATTGTACTCTCAAGGAATGGGATTGTTCGCCCCCTAGGTTTAACAATACATGACCAATGTCAATGAGCGACCTCCTGGACCAATGCAAAGGGTTTATGATTGCCCTAATTCGGGACACCCCCCAGAGCGGCCGTTGCCATGGGTTCACGTGCGGTTCCTCCTAAGAGATCGATGTATGTTGTAATGTAAACGAGCGTCAAACACCAATAAACATTTGGGATGACAGTTTCCCTTCAACCTCTGTCCAAGACATTAACGATTATTATAAGCGTTAAGAGTACAGTGATCATCACATGAGACCAATAAACCACAGAATGCTGAATTCATTCTGCATAGAAACTAGCCCTCAACTTCCGCAAATTAGGCATACTGTAAAAAAAAAAAATAAAAAAAGATGATTTCGACTAAAAATAGTTATGGGGCCGTTCATATGCCCTTATCCTAAAAGCTTATATAGAGAATTATGTAAAAAATGGCAACTTCTTTGAAAGTTTTGTTGTGATCTTTAGCCGAAACCTTCATTTTGGAATGGGCAGTCCAATATAACACAAATAACAAATATTGGCTGCCCCACACCCCCGCCGCAAGACGACACAATCTTAGATATAGCAAAACCACAAATCCTTCTTTTATTTTGCTTATTTAGTTTGCTTGTTTTATCACCGAAAATATTTTTTATTTCAATAATACTTAGTCAAAAGGCAAAATTATTCCCCACTGTCAAAAATAAACAAACCCATCTATCTACGTGCACTCTCAACCTTATACAGCGCGTGTACCACTTGCGTGATGGCACACTATTTAATTCGTCTCATATTAGATAGTCAACAACCAAAGATATTGCACATTTGTTCTAAACCCTATACACACCGAATAAGCAGTGGCGTAACCAGTGGGGGGCAAAATGTGTGAGTCCCCTGCTCAGAACCCTTCCCCCCCTCATAACAAAAAAGAAATGCCTCGGCAACCCTTCTACCCCCCCCCCCTTTGCAAAGACTGGTTACGCCATTGTGAATAGAATATATTTAATACTCTACCCAAAGCTATTTTCAAAAAGAAAAATGTACACATATATCAAAAATGCCAAAAATTCATATTTTCAAGACTGATTCCGCAAGACTTGAAGTTGCACCTGTAATCTATATCCAGTCCATAATCACCTGGCATGTACAATTATCTTGGTAACAGATCCGGTTTGACGTCATACCACAACAATAAATTCATTTTGCACTTGGACTCCCTTGTGCATTCCATAAAAGGCTTGCCACAAACACTGTGTCATGCATTGTAATACTTTATTTGAAAATCAAGGGTTATGAACCTGCATTAGGAATGCACCATAGTAAAATATAGTTTTGGTTGAGTGGGTGGCATAGTCTGGAACATGCTGTGCAGAAATCTTTATTGCAATACATTCACTATGGAGCTATAAATCTCAATTCCTGGCATAAAGGAGAAAAGGGACAGTTCAATACCTTCCAGCACCGTGTAATTTACAAGATACCCCCCCTGGTTTTTTTTGGGTATGATTATGCTACCCAGATCACACAAGTTTTAGTTCATGTCAATGTATGACAAGTACAACCCACTGAACTGGTCCTTGGGTGGATAGCCATATTGTAACTCATAGTGAGTTTTTAGGCTGCAAAACATTGTACAGAGTATTAAATCAGTCCTTGAGTGTCGTTCAAAATCCCTCCTTATCATTTATCCCCAAACAAATGCCTCCACTTCAGTGACCATCACGGCATTCTCATGTCTATAATTACAAATCTTGCATTTTCACCAATCCGGTTCTTCATTTGATATCCAAGATTTTCATTTGATAATCCATGATTTAGCAGTAACTGCAACGCACAACCCCCCCCTTGGACTTTGATAATCCAAATTTGTCACATAACGCATGTCTCGCCTGTGGGGTCTCCTATTTTGGGACACCCAGTGGTCCATTAGTCGAAAAACTTGGGATTTCAATTGAAAATCTTGGATTATCAACTGAGCTTAATCCATTGGGTTTTTTCATTCTCAGGTTCAAACTTGATTGTCAAAGAAGTCCCAAGTTGTTTTCTTGAAAATCTTGGTTTAACGAATGAAATCTTAATTAATCAACCCAAAAAACCTGGATTTTGATTGAAACATATTTTCAAATTATTAGACTTAATCGTGCCATAACGTGGTGCGATATCAGTGGCTGCAGCCTAAATCGCGAGCATTAAAGCGCTGGTGTACACACGTGCGCGCGTTTAAAGCCGGCATTTCAAGCGTGTCTTGGTGCATCTTTAGCTTTTATAGGCTAAGTTCTCGTTAGAGCAACTTCTTTTTCAATCCTCTTTTCCTTGTTCCTTCTGGATTATGTAATTGTGTTGTTAAGGCGCTCCACGTGTGCTCTGAGCACTTCTGTGGAAGATACTTTTAAGATATAGATTTATAATATTTTTTAATGATCACAAATCATACCAGGCCTGACAGAACTAGGTTATACCATTTTTGCTAACTTCCTTCACTTGTGGCCTAATATCCTTTTAGTCAGTAATTGTTCCTCAATTCCACTCTGATCAATGTAACTTTGTTTTAAGGTGCATGTTCGATCGTCTTTGCGACCCCGTTTCCCCGTAAGTAGTATCGATATTGATATCATATGAAAGATGTATTTTTCTCATTGTCATCCTGAAATTTGAGCCCTCAAATCCATTTCCATTCCCAGATATAACAAAAAAACTGCCGTGTTTAGTGGTGTAACCATCAATATTGGGACACAGTGATTGAATAGGCTTTGCTGACATGCCTTATTGCGTCTACCATTAAAAACCGCAAGTTTTGTTTCCCACGGACTTGATGGGGTTAATGTGGTGCTCACGATGTCGGGCAGGTTGGCGTCTCTTCTGTAGAGTCAGGGGTCGAGGTTAAGAACACAATATACATAAATCGAACAAGCACCTTTAAAATAAAACCGTTTTTGATTGAAAATGCACAGACAACAGCACTCATGGATAACAGTCCTGCACAAGCAAAAATACTAAATTCAATCTTTTCATACAATAAGCCATCAATCTCGGGCCCCTCTACTGCAGGTGTAAGCTTGTGTATACACACAGCTGACAAATCAAACCTCACATATCTCATTTTGAATGGAATAGAGATTGTGCTTCAAAACCAAAATGCTGTGTCCCTTCTAGACAAAGCTAAACAAAATTTGAGTGTAAATGTCCCTAATCACATGAAGGTTTCGTTGTCATTGCTTTTTAACAAGAAAACATGCCTCAAAAAGTGATTTTTGCCTATTACCACCATTAAATTTGACTGCACAGAAATTCACTCCTGAGTAAAGTTTGACATATTTAAAAACCACAGAAAAAGTTTTTAATTTTCAATTAATTGCTATCTGGTAATGTTTATTTATTGTGAAAATATCTAAAACTAACACACTTTAACATATTGGTTTTTTGTCTATATCCTGCACCTCGGCGCTCATATGGCTTCAATCAGACTAATAAGCAAACAATAAGCTAATACTACAAACCACAGAGCTAAGCTATTAGGCAC
>JAMKCH010046933.1:0-25354 GCA_023653785.1 Ophioderma brevispina
TAACTACGTTATCCGTTGCAAAATTAGAGTAGTGTATAAAATTATGATAACTCATGTGTACATTTATGTACAATTACAAACTGGCATGGCCTAATAGGCACATATTCGAACTTAGAAAGTTCATGATTATAATACAAGAAATAAGAACTCACTTTCGCTATGACATTAACAAATAAAACCAGTGTTAAGACGCGACATAAATTGGAACCTCATTATCTCCGTCGGTTACCCGTGAGAAAAAATGGCTTAGAATTTATAAGAATTCAAACAGGGTTTATTCTTAAAATTTCTTTTTCAACACCAACATTGAATTGAATTGGATATACATAGGATTTTTAATGTAATTTGAATATCGTTATTTTTCCAGCGTCCAGGAGAAAAAGACGACATGTGTCAAAAAAAATCCTTGCCAATGGTTTAATTGGACGCCTATGTCACAAGTTGGAAATACTGTTTTAGGTTAGGTGGATTAACAAACGGTTTAGTGGGGGAATGTTATTGGAATTGAAAGTTTTTACATAAAAATTGAAACGGGGAGGGTGAGAGTGAGTTGAAAAAATGTAATGTGGAACCACACCCTCAGCCAAAAACCCCAAATTTTAGTGTACATGTGATTCTTAGCATTTGGACAGCCCCCAAAGAGATCATAATCAGTTTCTTGTCAATAAACAATAGACGGATTGCGATTGCTGAATTTGGAGTTGGGCAGTGACATGTTGATCAAAATATAGTTTAGCCAAATATGGCAGACGTGTGCTCTGCATCGTCAAATTACGTTAGACCTCGCAATTGGTAACATTAGTCAATTTGGCTATCAATACAAAACGTCGGCCGATTAACTCGAGTTTAGATGCTCTCGCGCCCACATGCATGAAATATACGGTTAGGTAAAAAAAGGCTGTTCGAAAGGCTTGCGTCGACCGATGGCTGCCGATGAAGTATGAACTCACTCAACTTAATTCTGTTCTTGACTTTTTTCGGTTGCAATATCATCTAACATCCGTTAGATCAGTGTTAATACCCGGGGGGAGGGGGGGGTCTCAGTTTGTTTGGGTAGGGGACGTGATGAGAAGTCGGACCCATAGCTATACCATTTTTTGCCCAAAACGGACCCATAGCCATAAACAGAGATGCAAATTTTGGCCAGATTTAAACCCAAATTTGCATTTTCACCGCAAAATTGTGACATTTTAAGCAAATTTGGACAATTGTGGCTTCAGTATGAGAAATTCAACTAAGTTTTCAATAGTTAAGAATGTGTTTCCGATGCGAAAAATTTTCCCACAATTTGAGTAAATTTTGAAAACGACCCCTGGCTATACAAAATTGGCATAAAAAAGGGATCAGTGATATATCAAGAGGCTGAAATTGAACCATGTCTGTGGCACGACCCTGTTGGTAATTTGTGTTGCGACCCCCCGGTGTTGCATCTTCGTATTTAAGAGGTCCATGTTAGATTTCTTACAAGAAGCCTATCAACAAGCCAGTAGTCTGATTAAGTTTAGTGAAAAACATTCGCCCGATACAAAATATTAAAATGGTGTCCTATACAAACTTATTATCTTCAGATCATCAGCGAGCATACCGTTTACAAAGAGCTTGACTTTACCGACTTTGAGAGCAACATTTCAACTCAAGCAGCACCAGTCTTCCACCAAACTTGGAGCGGATGAGGATATTTTCAGAAAGAGCAGCCGAAGAAATTCGCGTTATATGGAACAGAATAGAGCCAAAATATGGGTAAAAACCAATGTAACATTAAATCCATGCCGTGATTTTTCATTTTCAATTTCTCTTTTCTCGCTCATTGTTTCTCGTGTTGCGTACAAAAAAAGAACTTCGAAAAATTGTAACGTAACAATGGTGACTTTCCATCGCTAACTGTTAGATAAAGAAACATCATGATTCCTCCGCAGGAGGGCAAGATATTTGAAATTTGCAGGAACAGGTTAAGTTTAAGGATACGTCTGTAAGATTTCTCGTAAGTTATTTTTCGCCAAAGGAAAACCGGTGTTCAAAAGGTATTACTCTCCATTCAATTATCTTAGTTTGCTTAAGTATGCGATCAGAATGCACTTATCCACCTATTTAACCCCTTACTGTAAGATTACAGTTGAAAGTTAACATGTAAACTTTTTCGAGAATTGAACTCATGATCTCTTTTTTTGGTTTGATTTGATTTTTGTTGCTATAGTATAGCACATCGCGAATAGGGTTACCTATGAGAAAATAACAGAAGCGGTGAATAGATGCTGACACCAAGACTTTCCTGGATCTACGCCGAATTACTTCTCAAGTTTCTGCCAACTAAAGAAGAGGTATGAATGATTATTAGAAACATTTTGTGTAGGCACTCAAGTAACTTATTATTTTAATTAGTCTGGCCATTTAATAGATGTTAAGAAATCTTTGTCTATCCACAAAAATATGATTTTAAATGTGGACAAATTTTGGAAAATAAATAAATGGGAAGCTCTTTAGTTTTCTGGAACGTCTCGTCTTTGTCATTAACCATTTTGTCGTTGGTGTTGTTCTCGCATGTCTTACCAAGTAAACAATACTTCTTTCCCACAGAACGACTTATTCCTGGTTTTTGATGTGTGGTTAATCCCTCCTATTCTACCCTTGTTTTATAGCTCAAGGGACTGGCTCAACATACGGACGAATACCATAAGTTAGCTGAGGATGAACGCCATGAGTTCCAGGGTACGCATTAAAATACGTTGTGTTGCTGTTGCTGTTGTATCTTTAAACATTGCCCTTTGTTTCCATTTCAAATTAGCATTTTACATGTTATAAGCATAATCTGTTCACTAACTTAAAACTTTGATAAATATAGCCAAATGAAATAGAATATTTAAGCATGTAAATGTACGTGTTTCCCATCTTGAAATCTCCCAAGTTGGTTAATAAAGGATACTACTATAGGATTGTCTCTTCTTATACCGTGCTCAAAAAATGAGACAAAAAATGCTGAGAGCGATTTAGCGTTCACGAAAAAAAAATTTTCTTTTTAGCTAGAAGGGTATATAATATATTAGTTGACTTACTCAGCTCTGTGCTAATTCAAGAATATCCAATATGAGTGAGTCAGGCCATAATGTTTTTACCGATTTAGGGATTGATTAATGTTGCAAAATGACGTGTGTTACATGAGTGGGCATTTCTGAGCCACATCTTGAACAGATTGGTTTATGACTTGTGTTTTTCGTCCAAAACACAAACATGTTTAAAAATTAAACAATATTTTTCTTCTTTTTCGGTTTTTTTGTTTTTTTAATTTGAACACTGTGGTTGGGATCTTCAACTAATAATGCTGAGCTTACAATGTTCCCATTTCTTGTAAATTATGCTACTAGAGTCATGATCTCAAGTCCGAATAGAAAGGGGGTCTTGAGTTCTTTGCTTCAGTGTTTGTCTATTAATGATGGACAACTGTCGGAGAAATGGTTTAGTATGAAGGTAATTCCAACCGATATTCCTTTTCTTAACCTGGTGAGCTTTTACTGAAGTCTCCACAACAGACAGGATGGTGGTCTGAAAGCCCATTGAACGTGATTTGATGCGATGGATGTATATATCCTTGGAAAAAAAATCTTGGAACACTTGCCACGAGTGAAAACAGCCCCTTTCTTGTGATTTAATGCTGATAGAATCAGTGTTTTGTAAACAAAATTGTGGCTGTTAGTTCCTCGTTGATGATGGAAGTAAGGGGAAGGGGGGAGGCTATAGTAAAAGGGCAGTATAGTGTCCAAATGTTTTCGAAGTTTGCAGTTACCATCCAAATCGTTAAAAATTGGGTTCACAAACATGCTTACACATGTCGCATATATTTCAAAAAGGTTCCACAGTGTGATGATCTCAATTTTACCAAAAAGGCAAGATAACTATCCTTTAAAATACTTGAATATCAGTAAAATATGTTCAATTATATTAAATTAGGGACGTTTTTGTCTCCATTTTTGGGCCATTTATATTCAAATTTAAATTAAAATTTTAAACTTAATTCTCCAGAAACCACACAAGGGATGATTTTTTTTATTTATCTTTCCCCAGAGATTAGGGGGTGCTAAAAACCTATTTGCGCTTGGCCGGAATGGAACCACCAACCTCATTGTAAATTTTGCATAATAGTATACCCTTCTGAGGGCTTTCTACTAGGCAAGTTGATAGCACTTTGGGCCTTACTACTATAGATTTAATCTCGTTCTTACCAACGCCTCTTGTTAACGATTTGATTAAAGTGCTGTGATATTAATACAGAGGTTGGCCTACTCCATTTAAATTTGGCCTTGTGGAGGATTTAGGTCAAGTCTTCAACAGGGGGAGTATGGGTTCCATAGGAATTCAATACTCTTTTAAATACTGATTAAAAGCAATATTAGCACATTTTTTGAAGAGCGCCCCAATTTTTCAAAAAAAAATTGGATTTTTACACGGTTTGCATTGGTAACTGGCTATTAAACTATCCCTGTGAATGTTTAAGCTCGAGAAAATGTCGTCTCACAAACCGAAGGAACTTTGTAATTAAAATAATGATTATCGGGGATTCCCGATAATAATTCAACGGCTGTGGAAAACGCTCAATGTCCAAATAGCCGGGAATAGCGCAATGTAGGTGTTCTACGCTCATCCATTAGTGTTTTATGGTTCAGGCCCCACACAAATCAAGTAGAGGTATTTCTCGAGGTGCACTAGTCACTATGAGGACATACACGTAGCATTTCCAATTCTAATTACAAATCGATAATTATCATAAATACGCAATTTTAGCATTGTCGTTCGCGGCGATCTCCAAAAATGTTGCCATTATTGCTTAAAAATATTTAATTTCAAATTAATGATTCCCCTGACTTACCTAAATTTAAAAAAACATATAATATTATTTATATAATTATATATATATATATACTTATATATATATACGTTTGTGTGAAATTTAGGAAAAGGCTGCCACAGGGATTTCAAATTGAAAAAGCCATAGTCACATAAGATAATTCGAATCTACTTTTTTCTAGGAAGAAATAAAGCAAGGCACCATAAGTAACTCGAATCTACTTTTTTTTTCTAGAAGAGTCAAAATGTTTATTTTGAAGTCATCTGGAGACATCCAAAGACAAATATACATCAGACAAACAGCAATGTTACTGGAAATAGTTTCTACAACTGGGAGTTTTATGTATTAAATTTAATAGTTGGGTCATTTGGGGCAATTCCATAACCGTGGAGAGCAGAGTATCATCTTCCGCAGGGAATTTGTCTTCGATGAAGGTTAATGAACAAATTTTAGCGGGGGTGCCCCTCGAGAAAGTGTGGGCGGAATCCAGAGGGGGGAAATTCATAATACAGGGGTCACATAAAAAATGCTTGGATTGCTGTAAAAAAGGTAACCAAGGTGTTCGTCTGTTTACAAGGATTAAAAAAAGGTATAGTTGTACTACCTAACAACGTATGACCAGGTTATAAGACACTTCGTCAACTGACAAAGTAGAAACGGTTAACAATTTAATATTGCCCCGATTTCTTTAAAAAATGGTCTCAAATTGTTAAACCTTTCACAGGGATTGCAACCAAAGTAGTTGACACTCTCATTTGTATTTGTTTTATCGAGATAAATGACAAAAAAGGTCAACCCCCATTGACCCTCTATTGGTCTCCGCAATTTTAAAAATGGGATGTTTAGACGTGCAAAATGTTTTGTTCAGTCTCTGAGGAAAATGAACATTTTGAGCCCATTTTGAAGAATCTGTGCATATTTAAGATTTTAACCTTTCGTGTTGACCTTTGACATTGACGATTTTTGTGTTATATCTTCCATAACCATAATTGTAAGTAGTACAAACTATACATTTTTTAATCCTTGTAACAAGGCACCTGTGGTTACCTTTTTTGTTTTTTTACACAGTTTTCAAGCATTTTCATTTTGACCTCTCTGTATATAGAATTTTCTCCCCTCCTGATTCCGCCCACACTTTCACGAGGGCACCCCGCTAATGTGTTCATTAACCTTCATAGAGATAAATCCACTGATAATTGGTGCCCTGCTCTCCATGGTCACGGAGATCTTCCAAATGACCCAACTATAATATGATATTGCATTTAGGGTTATTTCACCAACACGCTGAGATTAACATAACTATCAACCAATGCAAATATAGACACTTTAATACTTTTGCCAACAAAAGTGTTTTTCTCTGATCAAACAGTCAGAACATTCTGGACCTATACGTGGAATAAATATTGCACCAATTAAGAACTCAAAATCGTTAGCCACTTCAAAATTGAAAGTCAAAGCTCTTGTCATCTTATGAATATGTTGCGTTACATTTTGACTTAGTGAATTAGAATATAATGTGAAATGAAAATGTTTTTTTCTTTTTGGGGCAATGTCTCGTCTTGTGTGCTTGTCATAGCCTTTGTTGGTTATTTCTTTTACTGTATATTGTGAAAAGAGTTTTAACTTTCTTTCGGTGGGGCCATCTTCTGGCCTTTTGGCCCTCTTTGTCCCCTCCCCCATAATCATTATTATTTTGGTGATGTATGTTATTTGTTGATTATGGAAATAAAGTTTGATTGATGATTGATTGATTGTCATTCAATATCATCTACTATCTTCTACCTACCTTTAAAAAAAAAAAATCCGCAAAATTAAAAAGAGTCAAACTCACTCAAAGCTATAACCTCGAAGACAAGAAACCGTGTTTTCAGTCTGAATTCGTTGCAATTACCTTTTTCAGATGGCGCGTGGGGATAGATACGATCTAAGCTTCGTATAATGATTCATGGATCACGATGAGCTCGTGGAGTCTTTAAAAGCCAGTAAGTACATGTATGTGGGTTGTACTGTTAGACATAAAGGGTACGGTGGAACTGCCAGAAGAATTTTTTTAATTGCAAGTTGAGCCAGCGGCGGCGGCGCGGCGGGAATGATTTTCAAAGCGAGGGGCCACTTGACACTTCACTGAGCATTTGCAACTACTTTCCTATCGTTTTCTCTCGTGCAGTCTCAATAAAAATAGGGGAAGGCCCCCACTTCAAAGTGGAAAGGACATGGCCTCATCCCCTCTCTCCGGTTCCGCCGCCGATGATGGCAACAAAACAAACATCCTTAAAGGCGAGTGTTCTTTCAATACAATCGCTGATTTGCTGGCTTTGCTCAAACGCAACGGTGACACGTATTCGTCACTCATTGGGTATTAATTATGTTCGAAGGATTCCTGTTACAATGAGCCAGACAATCTACCTGACATGTTGTGCTTACGTGTGGGCTTCATAGCTTGCCAGGTAGTGCAACCACAAGAATAATCAATTCAACATTCTACAAACTATGTAATAATTGTTATATTTTTGTACACCTCAAATGAAACTTTTTGTTTTTCAATCCCATTGAGAACGAATGATACTTTGGTGTTTAAGTTTTTCCTTTTCAACTTCCAATGTTTCTTCTTCCAACAATGCCATGTGACTTACATTTCTTCCCACAGAAACAAAGAATCTTGTCCTTAAGTTTTGTTTTGTCATCTGTTTGTTTTCAGTATATAGAATCCGTTTCACAAGACGTCTGATGCGCTATCAGAACAAGAAAATTAAGAAGAATATTTTGAGGTTTTCAATAGGAGAACTAATATGAGCGAAGGCAATGTCGATGTCAATTTGGTGAAATTGGTGTATTTCGTTATTCCAGCACCATCTGTTTTAATTCATTTTCCTATATCCTTGGAAAAGCTAGTCACAAACTTTTTTAGTTAATCGCCGACCTTGCGGTTTGTGCTTAACAAATGCTTCGTTGATCTATTCCAATTTTAGGTACACATGGATCATATTCTAAATCTGGATTTGGGTTGATAAACTCATCACATGTTAAGCTAAAAGCATTCAAATTCCTAAATTAATTTGGGAATATTCGCTAATAAAGCCAAGTTTTGTCCCCGGTTGGCCCAAACTGTATCAATTATCATGAAATTTGCTTTGAATTTAATGCTGGTAACAGTTTGGAACTCTCTTGGGTATAGACTGAGTCATTGTTTTTTTTACAATTGGTATATATAATGGGTCGATATTCTCTTTCACTTCACTTAAAACAGGTCCTCTCCCTAATCAACTTAGTCCCCGAAAGGCAAAATAGATTTAAACCAATCTCATTGATAATGTGCAATTAATGTCTGGAATTTCTTCAGATCGCTAAATTCATAGATCAAAATCCATATATTTAAACATAGCATCCACTGCAGATTCTAATTTTCCATCTAAACTTAAAATTACATTGTTTTTTTTTTTTTTTTTTTAAATATATTTTCTAATTGTATTACAAAATAACTTCTCCTTAGATCATCTTGGCCTTCGGCAACTATATGAATAGCAGTAAGAGAGGAGCAGCCGCCGGTTTCAAATTGGACTCTTTTAGAAAGGTATTATCAAAAGTTTCGAAGTGTTTTTATTTTTCAAATTCACATTATACTTATGCATAAATCTATTATTAAATCAAGTCAAATATGCACAATTTCATGTAAGTGAAGGTAAGGCAAGAAAGACGTAAGTCCGTATCCTCGCTTTTTAAAGACATTCCAGAAACGAAACAAAATGCCCATTGGTTTACGAAACCCGTTGTGTTTTTGTGGTGTTTGCATATTTGGATCCTTACCAATGTATATCACACCTGAAGTGAATACTCAGAATACGCCGTCCCTATGTAATAACATAAGGTCCCCACGTGATTTGGAAAAATTAGTCTGCAGGGACGGGACAGCAGAAAAATCAAAGCATGCTTTTCTATGGGACAACAGGACAGGAATTAAAAACCTAAATTCCGGGCTATCGGATAATGAATCGTGGTTTCAGTCAAAAGTCTACGTGTCCAGAAACAGATAACTTAACTTCAGTTTCATACTAAATGCTCACAAAATAACATACCTACTTGCCAATATTATGATGTGTTCACCATTTTGATATCTGCTTACCACAGGATTCAATAATATGTATTGTTCATATTTGAGTCGTCTTCTTACGATAGAATACCTGTTTATGCGAATCAGGACATTTGAATGTGTTACCTATTTTAAAAGGACCATGGTACGATACGCTTTAATAGCGTCGTCCGGTCCAGAACCCCATATTTTACCGGAAGAGGTCAAATTTTTAGTATCTGAAGAAAGCTATGTTCTCATTTACCCGTTGAATCTTAGGCTAAGAATGTTTTGGTGTGGATTTATTGAGCGAAAATTTGCCCCCATTTGTCGACCACTTGGTCGACCAATATTAATTTTTAAAACATACCGCAATGGTATTGCAAATCACATTTATGCTCTCACATCAAAACGGGGTTTAAATATCGGCGCAAAACTTGACAGGTTGGTTTTGGGATGATGGCCATTCGCTCATAGATGAAAACTGTAAACTTAAACCTGGTAACTATTCCTCATAGAGAGAGTGTTTCAAATTGCCAAGCTAATCCTGCTAATGGGAATTTTCACATATGTTTGAATTTGCTCACGTGGTTCTTGTTATTTCACAGCTTGACTTCGTGAAGTCCCATGATAGGTCGCACACTTTCCTCAACGCTCGGTGGAAGACCGTCAGACATGTTATCCTGAACTGCATGGGTGGTACGAAGAATCAATCTGGAACATGTCAGAAATGGTATGGCGTATTTATTAGTGATCAAACTGATCATTCACTATGAGAATGAAATGCATTTGTGGGGCGCACGCACATTCGTGTATGTGTATTGGGGGTGTTATTTGGGTTTTACAAACCTTTTTCGCGGTCACTAACTGACTGTAAAGTTGTGGCGGTGTTAAGAAAAACCGGAAAAAATTTCTTCGAAGAACAACATTCTACCATTACTGTTTTTAAAGGAGCTTAACAAATTAAAGTTTCTTAATTTTCATTAGTCAGTCTTTTTCAGAAAAATGTTCATTATATTAGCGATGACGAAAATGTTCTAAGTCGAACCTTAATTGTAGTATATTCAATTTTTAAATAGGGTTCCAACATACACCACCACTAAAATTGGTTAACAATAATTGTAATGCTTACAAGTTTCTTTCGAATCAATGCCGATGGATAATTCAAGGATTGAGAAAATGACTTGAGCTTGACCAAGCCGACGAACGGGATAGGCAACAACACAACACCATCATTGAGAAAATCCTTTCTTGTTTTGAATTCATTTCGTTTAAGTTCTACTTATGTGGTTTTAAGCCGACTCGTACTGTCTATTTTATCAGTCATTTTAGTAACTCACTACTCTAACCGTAGGACCGTGACGAAATACGACCCAAAGAGTTAGGCTTGTATGATAGCGACTAAAGATGGGTGATTGGCATTATGCTGGTTTATTGTATGATGAACGTGTTTATTACATATTATGATTTCTAAGA
Source organism: Ophioderma brevispina (assembly GCA_023653785.1). Lineage (NCBI taxonomy): Eukaryota > Metazoa > Echinodermata > Ophiuroidea > Amphilepidida > Ophiodermatidae > Ophioderma > Ophioderma brevispina. The sequence continues at coordinate 10,380 of JAMKCH010046933.1, forward strand.
ACATGATCTCTGAGGACAGACAACAAAACTGGACTACATGTACATACACAAAATGTGAAGTGTTAACTGCGGAGAAACCTAACCAGGGTCTCGAGACTTTTGCATATGGGGTATCCATTCGACATGTGCCTCCGTCATCGAGATCAAATTTGATTGCTTAGTTCTGGATACTCAAATGAAAAGGGTGGCTGCTGTTAGTAAGGTGATTTTTTGACAGGATAATCAATCTTTATTTTCCAGTTTGTTCTTTTAAATGAAAATGTAGTCCCTGGTTTGGTCGTCTGGGGTTTTTTCCTTGACCCACGTTCTGCACAGATTTTACAATACAGCATCAGAAACTGTCCATATTCTCAGCGATAAATTTAAGAAGATGGAAGAAACGTACAAGCAGGTATGCATGATGTTCGCGAGAACTACAAGACATTGACCAGTCGATTTCTTTCTTCAGCACTTCAGAGACTTTGGATACCAGTATAAGGTAATGACAATAAAAAACCTGCCATGTTCAATAAATTTTCAATAATTTCAATAAATAGTGCCCCCTATTCAAAGGATCATTTCATTAAAACTCTGAACTTCTGCGGCTTTCACGATACAATACTCGGGAAGCGCGTTCAATTTTTTACAACGGTGCTGGTTAAGAATCTGAAAAAAATGGGTAACCGATTTTTATTTTTGAGCTATAGCCAAAACAAAAATATGTCACCTTTTTAAAAGAAACAATCCACACAAGTCTTGGGAAAAGTAAAAATTTGACTTTTGGATCGTTTACAAATCAAAACTACTCGATATAATTTTTTTTTATTTCTAATATTTTACTCCTATATGTCGTTCTAAAAAAATTTTGAAATATAAAAAGGGGGTCACGACTTAATTTCCCCTCAAATGCCTAAAACAACTCAAAATTTTAGTCCTTTTTTTTTACAATTCGGCGCGGGGGCGCCCTCAATGGGCCGCAAGAGAATTGCAAAGCACAGTCAGAGCCTCAGGTACGCAGCAAGTAGTTGAACGCGTGCGTAGAGGGACGCCTGTCCTGGGAAAAAAACGCGGGAAGTGAAGGGATTCCGATTGACCAGGGATCCCTAATAATACAGGGATAGGACACTCGATTCACGAAGTGGATGCATACTTCACACTGATCTGATGAAATCCGTTTACTTTTGATCGCCGTTGGACGTGGGCGCTGTTCCGCTACGCATTCCCCCGATTACGGTCTACGGCACAATAAATAATCATGTTCCTTATCGTACATGGTGGCGCGATTACTAATGGCAATAATATTAATCCTGAAAGCAAAGCTAAAAATTTTATTTTTAACATGTTGAAAGTGTTTTTTTTTTCTAACTGTATAAAGAAGGCCATCAAATTTAGGGTTGGAATTATTCCGTTTTATGTAAAATTACGATTTAGGCCTACATTATGCATTTACACTCTCCGTTACTGTGGTATTAGATAATTTTTCAATCGGCGATGATTAAACAGTTTGGCTTTTCTTTTTCAAGATTCATCTCACTGCATTACTATGCCTGCGAATCGGTCTATGGCATTTGCACAACCGGGTCAACCTCGGCTTTACGCGATTTGTTTGTTTCATTCTTGGCTCACCGGATCTACGCGTGGAACCATTCGCCCTCTAAAGCATTGCCTACCGGCGGGGTGCTAATTGAATTCTTAACCTCAAACATCTTGCGCGTAAACTATCACACGTCAAACCCCTTAACTAGCTTATATAAGTTAAAAAGTACAATACGAATATCTTTCACTGCAATTTTCAATGATATCCTTTGTGTGCATGTTTCTCCCTTCTCCTTTCCCTCCTTTTTGTGTGTGTTTTTTGTTTCTCCTTCCGTGGGTTTCAGTTCTTTTTTGACTGCTGCGGTCCATCATTTTTAAACCAATGACCTCATTGTAATACCATGCATTTTGTTGGCCTTTCATGAGGCTATCCTTGTTTTTAATCCCATTTATCGCGTTTTTATCTGGTTGTAATAATTTTTCTTGTTATAATTTCCTTTTCAACCATTGTACATTACTCTTTATCTGACTCTGTAAGTAGTAGTAGTTTAGTAGGTAAACTCAAAGTTTTTAAAATCCGGTTTTTGTCCCGCAACCGGGGGTGGCCGGATTCCCTCACATTCGTAGCATCGCCCTTACTCCCTCCTTCCACTTCGCCCGATTCAATGCATCCCCCATCCTTAACCCAACCCGCCCTACTCTCCTCCTCCACTTGCTTCTCCTGTCCTCTTTGGTCGGGCCCCTCTTCCCTCAACCACCCACCTCAACTCAAAATCCCTTTTTAAACATGCTCCTCATCCTTCCCAGCACGTGCCATACACGGCCCATACCATCTTACCCATTCGCCTTCGCCATCGTCAGCGCCTCTCCAACCCACATCGTCAATCAAATCCTCGTCTTCTTCCTATCCATCATTTCACACCACACATTGCCTCTCACCTTGCTCTCTCTGCTCAGTCAAAAGCCCCATCTCATTTTCACTCATGCACCAGTCTCACACCCATACAGCATCACTGATCTCACACAATTCCTATACACCATCCCTTTCATCTTCCAAAGAAATCTTCTCCCAGTAACAACTCTCCAAGCATTCTCTAAAACTGTCACCCACCCATACCTACTCTAGCTGCCACAGCCCCCTCACATCCACCACACCCCACTAATCCTGCCTGTCACCTCAGGTCTGTGGAACTGAACTCCTTCACTGTTTCCAATCAACCTCATCACACACTTTCCACCTCCTTCACACTCCTATCTCACTACCCTTCTTGAATCTTCCACACACAAAGTCCCTTGCAAAACTTGGGTCACTCTCTTCATCTTGTGCATCTCCCATGTATCCATTTCCCACATTTCTCACACCACACTAATTTGCCCTCACCCTCTATCCACATATTACACATGGGTCCCTACTCATAACAACCTCCCCCTCCTCCCCATCACCTCCTTTAGTCTTCCCAAGGTACCATTCAGGAGGCAGGCCCTTCTCCTCTCAATGCTTTTCTTCACTTCCAAACTTCGCCTCAAACCGCCCATTGTCTCACACATTATAACTAAATCATCAGCATACATCGATCTCACTCATCACACCTTCTTTTGCCACTCTCCGTAACCACATCAACAACAATTGCAAACACCAACTGCGACAGCACAGAACCCTGATGCACACCCACCTTCACCTCAAACATCCTCAGACACTCAAGACCCACTCTAACTCTTGTTTTTGCTCCTCATACAGACTCATCCCCGCTCTACCCACCACTTCTGGTATTCCCCTCTTTCCCGCCTTGCCCATCCATCACTTTCCTTCCTTTTCCTCGGTACTCTATCAAAGGCCTTCTCCAGTTCCGCAAACACATATACAGCTTCTTCCCTTTGCTTTATATTCCTCTTGCCTCCCTCCTCAAAATGAACGACTGCATCTACGTTCCTCCTTTCCCTGGCATAAAACCAATTGCATCTCATCCACTTTCACTATCCTCCGACTTCTGTTACTCTAGTACCCTCTCCACAATTTTTCATGCGCATGCTCGAACAACTTCACACCCCTACGCACCACAGCTCATTTGCATCCCCTTTCCCTAAAAAATTGGGACTAACACAACTCACAGCCCACCACGCATTCCTCCTCCATCTAAGCTACCCTTCTGACAACACTCCCTCCTCACAACCAATCCCTATAGCTCTCCACTCGCATAATCATCCTCAAACACTCTCCTTCCGAGGTCAGCACTTTCCTGTTTTCATTTTCTTTCTCCAATTGCATTTGACCACTTCTTCCTGAACTGACTCTCTCACTCTCACACCCTCTCTCTCACTCACAGCAGCCTCCACCCCCTCTGATCCCTTCATTCTCCTCATTCCTGATTCTCCCCATATGCTCTTTCCAATCACCTGCCCTCTATCTTTCTCACGGAAGTTCAACTTTCATCACTTCCCCTCATAATCTTCCCCCTTCAACTCTTTTCCTTCTTTTTTTTCATTGCCTTCACTAACATATACACCTTGTTTTTGGTTCTCCTCACTCAATCACCCCGCTTCTTCTCGCCTCCCCTCTTCATAGCCCGCCCTCGCACCCACGTGTTCTTTGCTCGGTTTGATATTAATTGATAAAACTGAATAAAATCAATATTCACCTAATCGGGTTGCTACCAGTAGCATTTTCTTTCTTTTCTTCACTTTATCATATGACAAATCATATTGCTTGAATCCGGTTCTGCCCAAATAAATGTTCCATGCCCAAATCAATCCAGAGTCAAAAAGAGCAAACACAAAAAATAAACGTAACGTACTATATATTAAATATAGTATCAGTATTACTTGGTGTTGAATTTAATATTTGGCTTTAAGGATGGATTGATTTACAACCATCCCAATAATTAAGGACCCAATTATGAAATGACGAATTTTAGTGACGTTTTTGCGTGTTTGTTTCATCAAAGAACAGAAGCGTCAAAAGAGAATCTGGAGAGGGCGACTCAAAACCTGCTAACCAAGCGAAATCGCTCGCGCCAACATCCCAAACCATAGAGGACGAATCACACCACCAAGTTCCACACACGACCATAAAGCCATCCAAGAGATGACAACTACAGCTTCTTAATAATCTTCGGTCGTGGTAATGGAGATTCAAACGTCCGTGGACACGCCGATTACCTTTCACCCTTCGATCAACCGTCCAAGTTGTCTTCTGCCTGCCTCCAGCGATTGCGGGGTTTTCTCCATCAGCATCACCTGAGTTGGAGGCGGAATAATGAAAACTATTTCCGTACTCTCGATCTCATCTCACAACGGCACGGTAAAGAACAATGGTTCAAAACCTGCTTACTAAAAGTCGCAAAGTCTTGATCAAAACAATAACAGTAGTACGTAACACAGTAACTAACATAGCAAAGTGGAACTCTGCTCAAGAACTTACTGCGATGAATGATGAATGCAGTGATGATAATAATGATAATCCAAACCTGCATAACCTTGGACATCGTATCGGCAATTTAGCAAGGTGCTTCACGTGGAGGGCTGGATGCAAAGTACCTCCAACACCACCTATGAGCAGAACACGTAACCTTTTTGAATATATTTTTTTAAACATCTCTCAATGTTGCAATGGTATATTACGTGACTTTTTTCATAGTGACTTTTAGCACTTTACTTGATTTTTAACCTATAGCTATTTCGGGAGGTTTTAGGTTGTCAATACGATCGTGTATACCTTTATCTTGGAAACCGGAATTCTTTTAATCAACCCATGAACAAAAATCCCCATTCCAAGTACAATTGTGCCTCTCGCATGACATTTTAAACCTCTCTATCTTGATGTCTATGCCGCTTTAACATGGTTTTAACATTAGATAATCACTATGAGCTAATAAAACTCTTTGCCATGGCACAATTCAAATAGCTTTTCTTCATCACCCAGTGTTTGAGCAAATACACCACCCTGGATTTTTACATATTATGATACAAGACATCCAATGGTCGCTGCGGTTAACATTGCCCCATCCATGTTACTAAACTGAGCCTTGGTAGATGAGCATGCCTTACCTCATAGTAAATGCGGTTGCGCTTTAACCTGATTTTCAACAGTTGGATCCAAATGTCCCTCATACATGTTTAATTATGATATGCATATTTTGATCCACACGTCTATATGCATATTGATCCAACTGTCACCCTATAATAAAAATTATGACATGCATATGAGTCCGAGAAATAACTATAACATTGCATAGAGGGAGTTGACGAAATGTCTTTTGGACCTATTTTTTTTTATTGTCGCCTTGTTTCTATAAAGCCGATGTAAAGAAATCTTAGATTCACAATGTCACAGTGTCCTAATGTGCAGTAAACAGCGGAATAAACTGTGACCTCAGAGACGAGGCTATTAGGTATCCGTGCTGAAACACACGATATGTACCCACTAGGAAGATGGTCCCTGGACTCTAGTTTTTGTGATACTCCAACCATAGTTTTAAATACTCTTTGAGAGAGTCATGTGAGTGAAATAGGTCAATTCCCACTTAGTTTCACTTTCAAGTGACTCTTATTTCCCTTTTTCGAATCACCTTTAATTTCAAATGTTTGGAGTATTATTGACAGCTCCAAAGGAGAGAGCGTTCATGCTTAACATTTGAAAATTTTAATCATTGAAGAGGGTGGCTTGTATAAATGAAATTCAGCTTGAAGACAGTGAAAATGGAGTGAAGTTCAAGGTTAGTTTGATAGAGTGAAATTACTCGATTGGAGTGATCAGGTGCTGCATTAAGTTACTTAAGCGTCCGTATTTTTGATTGTATACGCATTCTAATCTGTGATATAGAAAAAAATTAAAACACGGTGCCCTGTTTGCCGGGCATAGCAGAGATGTAAAAAACACATCTCGAATGAGAAAGGTTGAGTGATTTAAATCTGTGGGAAAGCTGAGGTTGGACCCCTGGAACGTGATTCGAAAGTGCTGCCACATGGATGCCTTAAAGGTAGTGGCGGTATAGGCAAAGATTGTACAGGCGGTCAACTTTAAAATTGATCTAATCATGTTGAAAAGAACACAAGTTATTTTTCTAACCATAAGATTCCAAAAAGGTATACTTTGTACTATCTACACCCTAAAAATAATAAAAAAGTCCCTTCAGTTGTTTGTACAGGAGTCAAATTTAAAAGTTGCTCTGATTTGGATGAAAAATGTGGGAACTATTGGTTAGAAGTATAGGATTAAAATAAGGAATAGTTTTAATAAAATGGTGGAATATTGGGGAGCTGTATAGATAAAAATAAGGAAATAGTTTGGAACATGTCGCAAATTGTTTGAAAAAGTGGGGGAAAACAAGGGCAGTAAGCTCCATTTAAGCTATGGACCATAATGGACGTAGGACCTTTTGTCGCCTTCCACCACGGTAAACTAAACATTTAAGACAATCAAAACTATTCCTTAATCAACTTGAGTCACCAATGATTTACACCATTTTTTATCCATATCGAAGCAACTTTAAATTTTGAACCTGTGTAAATGAAAATTAAATAAAAATATTTCAATAGTAAGGCACTCTCAATGGACAGTGTGAAGGTTCAATCAAAATTAAAGTGTAGCGGTATGATCGTAACATAAAAAAGAGTCCATATCTTGTCTTTCAAATATAAGTGTATATACACTGATTTAGAGTGCAAAGATTTAGTTGTTATTTGAAATTTTGTGCCAGAACTTTGAATTGTAAGGACTATTGAGAAATTTTCTCTTCAAGTTGAGATTTATAAGTATTGCACATGCACGTACTCCTATTCTAGTAATAAGACATCGCTGTACTCGCGGCTGGCTGTTTAGGGGATGTACTGAATGTTTATTTGGTCTTATTCCTATTTACGGAGAGTTGTCTCACAGCACATATAAAGTACTTTACCTTACCCTAAGTTATCGGACTTCCCGGACTGTGTTTTTAATTTCTGCACGTATCTGTAAAGTTGGTTCTTTCATATGGCTGCCAAACCCGTCCGATTAATTTGATACACTTGGCAGAAGGATCCCTCTGCTGATGGATAACAACATTGCCGATGAGGGTATTGCAGACAAACTCGCCTGAAATAGTCTTTAAGCTATTGTGGATACTGTTATTCCTTACAATTACCATTGTAACTTAATGACGCCCAAATATATCAAAATCGGCACTGAAAATGAGTAAAAACTCAGTGCTCACGGATGCAATCCGAAGTGTGGTTTGATTGTTTAAGCTACTGGTCTTAGATCTTTCGAATTTTCAGGCCTGGTCTTCTGAAAGGGAAAAGTCCTAACTATAGTCCTGGGTTTTAAAACCAGGGTTGTCCTACATGAGGTGGACCTTTTAATCCTTTCAACTACTCAAGGTTTGCTGAACAGGTAAGTCAAATTCCTCATGGATGAGTTAGACCAGCTCGGTCCATTATTTTCAACTTTCAGAGTAATGTTGAAATAACAAAGGTCCGCTCATGTAGGATTAACCCTGATTTAAAGCAATAATGGCATATTTTTTTTGAAGAGCGCCCATTTTTCAAAGTTGATATTTTTGGCACAGTTGTACGGTTGGTAATTGTCTATGAAACTATACCTGCGAACGAGAATGCTAGAAATGCGTATTTATCATAAAATCAAAAAATAAAAAATTTTGTATTAGAATTGGGATCCCAGATTGGACTAAAACGGCAGACTGGAAATGCTACGTTTTTGTCCGTCCATGATGAAATGTGCCACCAGATCGAAAGAATAACTTCTAACTTGACTTGCCTGAACCAATAAAACAACTAATGGATGAGCGTAGACACGTACATGACGCTATTTCCCGGCTATTTCACATTGTAATGGGGGCCGTTTCCATCAGCCGCCTTTGAATTATTACCGGGATCCCCGATATAGTTATCCTAATTAACAAAATTCCTTCGTTTGTGACCCACAGACATTTTCGAGCTTAAAACCCTTCACAGGTAGAGTTTTACTAGCCAGTTACCAATGCAACCGTGTTAAAAAATCAATAAACCAAATTTGTTTTAAAAATTGGGGGGCGCTCTTCAAAAAATTTTTTGTTTTTTTAACCTTTGTTTAAACCCAGGACTAAGTTAGACTCCCGTTCAGAATACAAGCCGCAGCTTATAGGGACTTGTTTTGTAATTAATTTAATAATTATTAGGTGACTAAAGATAGTCACCTAAAATGCGCAATTCCAAAAGAATCGGATTTTTCGTTTTCATGCAGTAACATGTTATGTAAAGTATTACAAGTGCCATAGATACTGTGTATAAACAAAATTCTGGATCAGAAATTTTTAATAAAGTTAGGATTTTTTTATCATGACCGTAGTTAGTTTCACAAACAGTGAGAGTATTAATAGACACACCATTATTTAACAACCTTGGGGAAAAAACCATTTGTTTGGAAAATTGAGGGCGCCATCCTCGGAAATCTCAGAGTCAGCATTTAACACTAAACCACATAGCACACGGTGTGGTACAGTGCCCATTGCAATCGTCACTGGTAATTTGAAAACCTGGATAAAAGTGAATTTGAGAGTAAAGGCAATTGAATACGGGGGGGGTTGATTTTTTTTTTTAAAATTTACTTATAATGTCGAAATTTACCTTTTTGTAAAAAGTAAACAATATGGTCACCCATTATCATTGTAATTGTCATTATACATCATTTCCACGCATAGTACATATCATCTACCAGTACTTAAGCACCACATTGCCTATTTTACGCTCACGACAGTTACTAAATATTTTTAACCAAAATACTTTAATATCCTTTTTTTCATTTATGTTGGACTTGGATGAATAACTAGCTAATTAATGTGCTGAACATGGCAGACCGATCAGCTCTTTCAAACTGATAGGTTTCTGTATGTTTTATTTTTCTTTTGTTGTTACTGATGTATACATAAAATTTGAAAATTTCGCAGTGTTCTGTGATTTTATTTTTTCCGTATTTGGTGAATACAATATTAACACTAAACAAGAAAACATAATTTGTTATTTAGTGGTGTAGTATTAGCAAGGTGTTTTCCCAATTTACGTCATAAACAACATAGCCGATGTATGTGTATTTCGTGACCTGCTCACACGCTATGTCTAATCCAAAACCGCAGAGTCAATAACGTAGTCCTTGTTTCGCATGATGTCAGAGCGGTTCGAATCATACGTGGAAACCTTAGGATAAATCATTTCAATAATTTTTAAAGTAACGAGAAACACTCCATTAAGTCCATTTTCACCCGGGCCAAAATTTTTCGCCTGGAGGTTGGAAAAAAATTATTTATCCTTCTACAGGTGAAATTCAAAAAAAACTTGACCCGGATTGTGTCCGCCATTTTGAGTTTTTTAAATACCTTATATATGAACGTATGTCATATCATCTGGAAAGCCTATTTCATTTATCTTTAATTTGCTGCAAGGATAATTCCAATCCGATAAGTATAGGCCGAGCTACAGTCTTTTGAATCAAGTATTCCGGTTTTCACCCTATCCACGGATTCCCATTTGAATGCACGGCGCCCGACTAAGCAAATGTGATTCCGTGGACAGTGCAGAAAACCGACTGCTTGATTCAAACGACTGTAACTCGGTCTATACCTAAGCGATGTGAATGATCTTTGCAGCAAATTAAAAATAATGAACTAAGCTTTCAGATGATATCACATATGTTAGATATTTATTACTGGAAAATTCAAAATGGCGGACACAATCAGGGTCAAGTTTTTTTTTTACTCACCCTGTATTTAATTGTAAGTTAAAATGGCTAACTGTATTTTGCGCAACAAAGGAAACCGGCTCAGTGCACCTACTGGATTACACGCTTTATTCCTTCATAAGGAATAAAGCGTGTAATCCAACTGGTGCACTGAGCCTGTTTCGTTTCGTTGCCCAAGCCGTTTTTATTTTTTTGTTACATAATATATTTCTTCTTCGTGAAATACCTTTTTAAAATCGCTTTCTATATCCAAATATCCCATAATTAACTTGTCAACTTAAAATTTACCCAGCTTGCAATGTATTGTGGGAAACAACACTGCCGGATCCGGTGTAAAAGTATATCAGTATAGTCTGCCGGAGCCATACGGGAGACGACAACGGAATAAAGCTTGAAACTAATGTTGCGTGAAGAGTCGAATGAATATACGTACCTTTGTAGGTGCACTGGAGTCCAACGGACTATAAAAAAACCTCTACACCGGTGGGAAAGTAATTATAGTCCGGCGGGAGCTATAGTCCGGGCTCCATAGACGATAACGGAATAAAGCGTGAAACTAATGTTGCGTGAAGAGTCAACTGAATCGAGTGCCCTATTCTTTACTGTTGTAGCCGGACTACGGCGTACTATAACTACTTCTACACCGGCAACACATTGCCCGCTACCGCAATATTGCCAGATCCGGCAGTCCGCCCGCACTGATTTTAGTTCTTTTTAATAACGACGCGTTTCTGTCTGCATATTGGCATGTAGCTTGCATTGCCTCCCAGAGCCTGGTCGACATCTTAGGCATGTTAGGTGTTTCAGTGGTTCTCAAACTGAAGCATCAATGTATTGATGTCGAAGCTAAACTGGGTACAATAAAAAATAGAATTTCACGGTTCTCGGCTTTCGCAGTCTTAAAGCGGTGGGCTGGTGCTTATAAGAAAACTTAACATGTTAGTGACACACACATACACACAAACACGCACAATGGAATGGCAAAGTGGTCCTGCAAGCTATGCTGACGGCCCACAAAAATGACGTTAATACAACGTTATACGTTGTATAATGGTTGTGAATTGTTTGTATGTGCAAATTATGTTAACATTATTGGTTATATTTTAATAGCCCATGCTCATTAACGTGGTAGTGACTAAACAGCCAATGGTACTGGAGCCCTCTATTGTCGAAACTGTACGTAATGAATTGTGAAGCAAGAAAGCCGTTGAAGGTCCGTGTGAATTCTCGGATAATTTAATGATAAACCTACATAATGACATAGGCCAAGGGAATATGAGTGTCTCGCTTCATAAGATACCAAATTTATATTAAGCCTAATACTCACCTGTTTACTCACTTGTACCGACGTGTTGGCCTAGTGATCAGTCGGGAGGTCGCGGGTTCGAATCCCGGTGTGGCAGGAGATAGTCCTCCGGGCTCACAGTCCGGGAACAATGGTGAACAATAGGGCAATATATTCAGTTGACTCTTCACGCCACATTAGTTTCACGCTTTATTCCGTTGTCATCTATGGAGCCCGGACTATGATACCTGCCGGACTATGATTATTTTTACACCGCCCGTGTCATGTCAACGACTTTAAAATGGTACCTACTGCCTTCTTGTCAGACGCTCGGCATTCAGGGAAGTAAACACGCCGAGCTACCGGAAGACTTTACTCCCAATAGCTTTTACTCTATTTGGCAGACGCGTGGCCTAGGGTTATGGACACGGAGATAGGCTGCGCCATTCGGAGCGGGAAGGACTCTCACTATGAGTTACAATACACTCATCCACCAATGACACAGTTCAGTGAGTTGTACTTGTACATACATTGACATGAACTGACCCTGTGTGATCTGGGTATTATATATCATACCCCAAAACCGGGGGGTGTATTTTCTAAATACATTGGTGTATGAAAGCTACTGAACTGTGCCAAGGGAATTGAGATTTTACTAGCTCATAGTGTCTACTTTTCACCTGTTAAAGTAATATACCAAGTATCCTCCTGAGCTTCTATCTTTCAGAAAGACTGATTGATCATTGGTTACTCTAGCGCAATATTTTAAGAGATTTAGTTAATATAAGCCCAACAGACTTGTTCTTGCATCTTTTTGAAAGCTCCCCCCCCCCTTTACATTAGACCACAGTATGGGAGTGAAGTTGCGTACTAATGCAATTTATTGCTGAAAGTTATAGAACAGGGTCAAAGATCACATAAGGGGATTGGCTTTACAAAGTGCATCATATACCACAAATTCGTCATGAAGTCCAAAGGAGTAAAAGTCAATGGAACTTGGCTGTACCAATGACAATAACGAATATGTACGTCATAATAGGTCAAGGGATAAATATCCTTTGTTTACGGGATACAATTTTCATAATGCCCGACTTAATAAAAGTAACCGCATATTATCTTTCTTGACTCGGGGATTCTTGAAAAAGAATAGTTTGCTATATCTTAGACGTCACTTTGAGAAAATATGGCTGAGAACTTCAACAACCCTATTGTTCTATTTGGGAAACTATACTTTTTAAAACTCTTTTAAGATGAATATAGTGATTCGAATCCTTATTTGAATTTAAATATTTTAAAAATTTGCCCCCCTTTACAAAATATTGTTATCGTTAACCTATGTTGACCTATAGCTCATGTATACCGTGTTAATTGGACATCCTCCGGATATATGACCATTGAATGCTTTAGTACCCATTGCCGCTTCTTTCCAAGTTCTATCGGGGGGGGGGGGGGGGGGGGGGGACTATATGGATATTCTCAGAAGACCATATTGCAAATTTAACATTTTGGGAGTGAATTTTCCCTCTTTCTAGCTAACGTTGTCCCTTTTTAAAGGACACGTCAACATGGACAAATCGAGGATACTGATTAATATACCCTAAATCAAAACGTATATCGAAATACTTACATCGGAGTCAAGTTTTCCCAACCCTCTTTCCTTATTTGCCAGAGGATTCATGGCTCCTCTTTCCCCCCGTGATCGCGATTTACATGTTCGTTTCTGCTATGCAAGATGTATTTTAGCCTTGTACACAGAGCAACTGGCGTTAAGCTATCGTCTTTCAATTCAACTGTGACTAAGACTAATGCGAGTCGGCATAAAAAGAAAAAATACAAAAGTATCATTGATGTTGCAAAAAAATCAATTAGAAAATTAAACGCTCTCCAATAAATCCTATAACCACTATAGTATTTTGAGTGAGATTTTTGTAAATTGTAGAGAAATAGCAAAAACAAAACTAATAACCTCTGAGGCACGACTGTAAATATTTCATGATGTATAGGTTTGTAGTGCAGAGCGAACCACGCCTAGGTGAGTTTTGAATAATATGCCGCGTCACACGAAGGTCCCTACGCTCTTACAAATAAGTGACAGGTGGGTGGTTGGGTGGTGATCAGTTCAAGATTTCCCTCCACTAACATGCTAAATAATGCTTTTGTCTGCGACCCTCTGGCCAAAAGATGTTTAGAAATATAAGGTAAAGTGTGTCGGGTCTCAAGTTAATTGAAAAAAAAAGTAAAAACTGTAACTTCATGTCATATTTTCTTTGGAAATTATTTTAATGTGCAAATCAACAGATATCAAGGACAAAACAGTCTGGTGAGACTTTCTACTGATTACATTACAGTACTATTTTAACCCCACCCTGTAGAAATATTTCCACCGAAAGCCATAGTTTCAAAGGTTTATCAAAACTCACGCTGTTTTCAAGCTAAAGTAGCTCGAGACTCTGTCGTCTCGTCAACCAATAGATTGTTTTGGGCTGGAATGGGATGAAGTCTTGAGGTCCACGGTAACGCATGCTTTAAGTGACTGAGTCGTTTCCTTAGGAGAAATTGACGTTTTTAATTGGTTCATTTTTTACATAACGAATGGCCACTTTATTGTGCTGGAAAAAATATGGTCCAATTAGATGTTCGTTCTCTCGGCATGCTAACCAAACAGTCACTTTCTCCTGAGAATGTGGAACGTCATATGGGAAAATTTCTGGGCTTGTTCTGTTTATCTGCGTAGTGGTGTACATACTCGGGTGCTCACGTGGCTATCCACTCGGTATTTGCTTCATCTCCAACCAAACTCTGAGATAAATCTTCTCGACCTGTTGATGAGCCGTCTAGCAAAGTGATTGTCTCTCAGCTCCCTGCGTTTTGTGGGGCAATTGGACCTAGGGTTGGGCATACACAACCATTAATCATCATTGTGCCACATACGTCTCCTTGGTGTATTAGACCTGGATGAAAGAAATCAATCAATCAATCAATCATATATGGAATACAGCATAAACCCCATTATAATAATTGAGAATGCTAGGGAGTATCATGCATTACCAACATATGTGGGGATTTTATTGCCTAGGTCCAGTTGCACACTACATGGAAGAGGTTCATACGTTCAGTCATTAGCAAATGTCAAGCATTCTGGTGATCACCAGGAAGCAGAGAGTTGTTTAAACTTGCATCTGGTACGGATGGTATTTCAAAGTTGACTTCGTCACGTTCAGAGGGTTCCGACAATCACTAGCACGGGATTCACCCTAAGAGCTTGTCTGACGGCTGTGATGTTGGCCAAACTTGGACGGCGACTACATATAGTAACCCTTGTTCCTGTTCCCACTGGTTCCAAACTCTGGACACTTTAGGAGTTTCTTCTAATTGCTTGTGGCATGGCGTGGGCTGGTTTGGGTATTGGCTTTGAAAAGTACCTAGTGCCAAGAATGATGTGCGTTGATAGTTAACAACTTGATAAGC
>JAMKCH010046934.1:0-11835 GCA_023653785.1 Ophioderma brevispina
GGGAACAGGGGGTAGCATCCCAAAATGTCGGATCGCATGGAGAACAGGCTCGCAGTTTAGGCGGCAGCCCGTTGCCGTACGTCTATAGTATTATAGACTATGATCTCAACAATAAATGGTAAACGAGAAATTAATTATACGGTCTAAGTAAACATAGGCCTAGTCTTGCTCGAGGCAGGGCCGTATGTAGGAATTACTTGGGCCTTTTTTGGTATAAGTGGTGGATCACCCCCCCCCCCCCCACCCCATGGTCTTTTTTGCTTTTTGCCCATTCATCACCATAAATGGGGCTTTTTGTAAAAATTTCTCTAAATTTGAACCTTAAAATAATACGGGGAAGAAGTGTCCACTTTTCATTCTCTCTTCATATATGTGTGCAATAATATGTGTGCCTATGGGTATAATTTTAGATTTAATGGAAATAACAAATCGTATAGACTCTCTGTGCGTACAGTATATGGGAGAGGAATGAGAATGGACATGCTTCCTTGAGCAAAAATAGAATATATTTACATTAGACCTATCTCATTATCTCACTACAGTTAAACTCTTTCTACGCCGCAAATATGGGTCTCATTATTTAGTCTTCTGGTAGACCCTTTTTCTGTGCCAAGTTTTGGTATTATGGTAATCTTCTTTCCAAATCTTATACAATAGGTTGAAAATTAAGTCCATTCCTCCAATCTGAAGCCAACATTTTCCATATTTGCGAAAAAAAGGTCAAAATTTGAAGATAGAAAGAAAAACAGGGCAACTTTGTCTACGTTATTTTTCTGGAATGGTATAGCTATGGGTCCTTTTTTCGGCAAAATCCCTATAGATAGGGGGGTCCTGCTTCCAGATTCTGGAGGCACGTACGCGTCCAGTCCCTACCAAACCAACTTACCACCGGGCAATATAAATATTGTCAATACCTCTCTGAAAAACCAAGGATTGCAAAATAATAATAACAAATATCAAATAATAACAAATTTCCACAAAAAAATCACCCTATTTATCGGCATTTGGCTGTGTTTCACCAAAGAACACGTTTTGGGACGTTCTGTCACTGATTGCCCCTAGCTTTGAAAGCATTCAGCCTTAACCCCAGTGTTCCTGATCAGAGGTGATTTCCTTTTAGTGGGCTTCGGCAAAATTAAAACAAATAGCATTGAAAGATATTTCACGACCTCGACTGAAATTCAACGTGATTTATAACCATATAGTGGTACAGCTTTTGTGCAAATTCTTCCTCCTTCCGGGCACAGAGCAAGAGAGATGGGAGTGCCCCGGAGTACCCCTCCTCCCCGAGTACAAAGGATACGGACGTGCCGCAAATGGGTCTCATTTGAGGTCTTCTGGGATAGTACGCACACCCCGTTTTTTTTCATTTAAACAATTTTGGTAAGTACTCTTTTTTCCAATTTTTTGTACAAAATTAATACGATCTCCTTCAGTCTGAAGCCAAATTTTCCAATTTGTAAAAAGGTAAAAATTTGAGGAAAAGTGCAAAGTATCATACGTTTAAATTTGGCCAAAAATCGCATCTCTGCATGGTATATAGCTGGGTCCCTTTTTTCGGCACTCACTATTGATACGGGTCCTCCTACTTCCAGACTCTTGGAGGCACCGTTTACGCGTCCGTCCTACCCCAAACCAAAATTTAAGACCACGGCAATATCAATATTTTGTCATATACTATCTCTCTTAGTTCATTTTTGAATAGACAGCCTATTTGGAAATTCCACCCAAAGTTCGCTTAGTAGATTTAGAATGATTTTCAGCTGACCAATGAATTGAAGTGGTCCGCTAATGGAAAATTTCCTGCCGTCGGCCCCGGTACGCTGGACCTTTAACCCAAGAGTTGGGTTAATAATCTAGAGCGATTTACCGATGACCAAGGAAAGCGGTTCCGCTCTGGACTTAGTTTTTTCTGAAAAATACTGGACTCGTTCATTTTTGAAAAGTCAACATGCGGTGGCCCGCTACGTGACTTTCTCCAAACGATCTAGGGCGACTTCCCTCTGAACACTGAGTCGGTCCGCTCTGGCCTTTTTTTAAAACTCTGGACTTAGTTCATTTTTGAAATGCTCTGAGAGTCACTAACCCGCCTATAGTTAAACGTTCTGGTCGCGGCCATTTTTCGATCCTTAGAGCAACTTCATAGCGATGGTCCAGTACTTAAACTCACTGACTTTGCGAGTTTCAGATCAGACAAACTGGGCAATACGTACTCTCTTAAAAAACATTATATATGAAACCCTTCAACCATTTCTTACATAGGTTTCCCCGGAAACCGAACAGTGGGCAACATTTTCTTGCGTACCCTACGGTAGTCTCCGGCCCATAAATAGGTGATTTTCCCCGTTGTGGCCTGGTACAAAGTTGCTGCCGTGGCCCGGCCACTTGAAAAGGTGATTTGGTGATTTCTTTCTAGTTTAGAGCAGATTTACCGCAGCTTTGGTTCAAAACTACGCTGTTTTACAAAATGCCGGGGCCCTGCACGGTACGTGGCAGGGCGCATCGGCATTGAATTTTCAAAATGAACAAGTCCAGAGCGGACCCTTCCTTGTTCAGCGGGAAGTACCGTGGTCCTTCTTTTTTGAAAAGGTTCGCTGCCGTGAGCCGGCTAAGGTTTGCATCGTGCGGTATTCGTTACCACATCACATCTGTCGCCCGGGAATCACCTGAGCTGTACTAAAAAAAATGTTGGCCACCTAAGTCCATAGACGGGACCGCTTCCTTGGTCAGAGCGGCAAGTCGTCCCAGATCTTTTGGGGAAAAGTCACCTAGCCGGGCCACGGTATGTCGACGTTTCAAAAATAAACTAAGAAGTCCGAGCGGAACCGCTTTTCCTTGGTCAGCGGTAAATCGTTCTAGATTATTAACAAAATTCTTGGGTGAAAAGTCACGTAGCCGGCCACGGCAGGAGATTTTCCATTAGCGGACCACTTCAATGGTCAGCTTAAAATCCCCCTAGATCTACTAGGTCGAACGTTGGGTGAAATGTCAGGTACGTAGCATTTCTAAAAATGAACTAAGTCCAAGCGGACTGTTTCCTTCTTCAGCGGAAAGTCGCCCTAGATCTTTCGGTGACATGTCACCTAGGCCCCGTCCACGGCATTATACTTTTCAAAAATAAAGCTGGGAAGTCCATAGCTGACCGCTTCCTTGGTCGATTTCGGTAAACAATCGTTCTAGATTTAACAAAACTCTTGGGTGAAAAGTCACGTAGGCCCGGGCCACGGCAGCGAGTTTTTTTCCATTAGCGGCCACTTCAAGGGTCAGCTTAAAATCCCCTAGAAAACTCACTAAGCGAAACTTGGGTGAAAAGTCACGTACGTAACCATTTCAAAAATGAACTAAGTCAAGAGCGGACTGCTTCCAGCGGACTCTCCTTTTCAGTCGCGGAAGTCGGCCCATATATCTTCGGTGAAATTGCGGTGTTTCATTACCCCTATAGCCCGGCCACGGCATGTATACTTTCAAAAAATAAGACTAATCCAGAGCGGAACGCTTCCTTGGTCTTCACATGGAAGTGGCCGGTGGACTTAAGAGGAGCGTTCTCGCTGAGGTGCTATTTCAAAAAAAAAAACGACTAAGTCCCAAAAAATTACTAAATCAGAGTTTCTTTTTCCTCCTATTGCTTCCCTCCTCTCACTTCTCCCTCGTCAGGTTTCCCTCGCGCACCTCCACGTTTCCCCTTTCTTCTTCCTGATTAGGTACGTAAGGATCATGGAACTCTTGCCGAACCATTTTTTTTTTTTTCCGCTGGGCGGGCTGGTGTTTCTAATCTGGTTGGTGCTCTTTATTTTTGCGGATCGTTGAGTAAATATGACTCAATGGTGAAGCTCGGCCCCTTTACACGATACATGAACCGTTAACAGGCCTATGTATTTAACGTACACAGCAATTCCTTTAACAAAAACACTCATTTTAAAGCCCTCATCCCCTCAAACCATTTTAAAACTTTTGGTCACTGGACCGCGCTGTGTTTATTTATTTTCTCAAGGACTTTAAATGTCACATATTGACAACAAAGAATTGATTTTGCGTAACAACGGGCGCATAGCAGTGTTTGCTGTAGTTATAGTGTAATTATGTCACATGTACTGAATAAAACGGGTATCTCATCATCATCGCCATAAGCGCTTTGCAGATATTTAGAACCCGACGGTTAATGTACAAAAATATAGGGAACAACGAACGTTAGCTCATATGTTTCGCATCGTGAAATGGTTGTCAATGACACTTGCGTTCTGGCATAATCTAACCGGTGAAAGTAATTGTTTACAATTTTGTTTGAGAATCATTTGATCATAGTTAAAGATTGTACTATATCGAGTATTAGTTATAATTAAGATCATCCTACTTGTCCGCACTACCGCTTCCGTTTCTAGGTGACAAATCACACGAATTTTGATCGTCCTACCTAAGGAAAACAATCTCTGCTGGCACTCGCGCAATGGGCTATCCTCTAACAATTACTTCATTCTTCCAAGTCTCCAAGCCACGTCGTCGATACCCTCATGACTATTACCGCACAAACCCCCCAAACCACGCTGACAAAAATAACCCATAGCATCTTGGTTCCAAAACCCAATACCGACCGCGTCTTCCAAAACGATATACACATCAATTAAAGATTTTGTCGTTATTTACACGCAAATTTCCACATGTTAATTCAGCATTTAGCGGCAACAAATCACTACATCACCGACAAAGCAACTCGCGAATGGGAGGCCTGGGCACGTGGTAGCACAAAACCATTCGGTATGTCTCATACCCTAACGACGAGTACCACCCACAAACCACACAAAAATAACCCCAAAACCTCGGTCCAAACCCACACCACAACCGCGGTCCCAAAAACGCAAATACACATCAATTAAACGTTTTGTCTTTATTTACAATACAAAAAACCCGCAATCTCTCGACAGTCCCAATCACCTTTGCAGGCGACCGATCACTACACATCGCAGACAGCATCGGGAAGGTAGGCCTGGGCAACGGGTAACAAACAACCATCCCCCAAACTGTCGATCGCATGGAGAACGGGGCTTCGTCGCAGTTTTAGGCGCAGCCCGTGTCCGTACGTCTATAGTAATTTATAGAGTGATTGACAACCCCAATAGAGCAAATCAAAAACGACGAAACCGAAGGTCGGTTCAAGCATGTGCGTTAGAAATCAACATGAATTAACCAATCTCAGTACATTACGCATTGCTTGCTATTGATTGGTAGCTGGATAACGTGATAGATCATGGGGGGTGGTTAAGTCCTGTTCTACTAACCACCCCTTAAATTTTGATGGCGCACAAACCCAAGGGTCGTAGTTTGTTACTAATGAAATCTGTAACTGATTTTGGTAATTTTTGGATGGTTTACAAAATATCGGAGAGAGCGCAACTGATGAATGTTCTAAAAAACCTTTGGTAAGAACCAACGTTTTCATGTCAGTGTATTTCGAATTCGCTAGCGTGTGTCTATGTCGTCGGGTGTAATACATGTAGGACGGATGTTAAACAAAATACGAATTTTTTTGTTTCTGAGAAAATCGCATTTGCAAAATCGCGAACTCTAGAGGGCACGTACACATCCCCACATACGAGTTCAATCAAACAATCAACCGATTACGAAACGAATTAACAACTTGGAAATTTATTTTAGATAATATTCTGAAGTGTCTTACTTGAAAAATGGATGTATACGTTTGGAAAAGTCAACCATCATATCCGGCAACAAAAACCAAAAAATAACGGCAACATCATGCAATTATGTTTCATAGACATAGTGACGGTGTTGAATTTTCCCTATACGACAGCGTTTTATTCATCATCCGTCATATAATGGAAAACAAAACACCGATCGGCTTTTCTGATCATTCCGTCAAATCAACATCCCCGTCAACGTCCGCGAATCTGCTCAATTTGGTTTATTACAATAATGACGGATGTTGATTGGAATTGGCCGCGATTTCACGCTTTGAACTTAATATAATATAAATTCTACTTAATCGGTATTTATAAATTAATTACATATTTTGCTTGTGTCGTCCTATAAATTTAAAGATGATAAGATTTACTAACAAATGAATTTAAAAGCCTTGGTGGGAATCAAGTATAACAATCTTTTGAACAAAGGGTTAACATCTCCTACTATTATATAACACCAAAGTCGCTGTTATGCAACATACGTCAAAATTGCAAAATTTCTTCATTAAGATTATTAATTAATGTAGTGCTTGCAAGGTTCTGCACTTGGCATGTTTTGAAGATTTTGGTATTTATACTATTTCCCTATATTCGGTAAAAAATGATAAAAATTCACATCCACATTTATCAACATCAAAACTTTAAATAAAAAATTTTCCTTTTTTCCTCTTTTTTATTTGTGTTATCTATTTTTGCTTTTGTGGGTGTGTGGTGCGAGCGCGCGTGTGTGGTTTTGTGCCGCGCGAGTGTGTGTGTGTTGTTTTTGGGTCCTTTTTTTTGCCTGTAATCTATCCATATACATCATTTCTTACAGGTGGGTCGGTCACCAAAACACGTAAAACTTTTGTATACCCATTTCTATTGTACATGACCCAATACCTCACTGGTGTGAATTTTGGGGAACTCAGTGGCACGCGTAATGGTAGCCGTAAGGCTTTTCAAATAACCTTTACTGTGTGTTTGGGTATAGAATGCAAACTTGAAATCGATTTTTAATTTCAAATTTTTTGACTTGAAAATCATCTCAGAAGGTATGATTTTAAACTCAAAAAAAAAGTAAAAAAAAGAAAAAAAAAAAAGAAAAAAAACGTAAGCCTTGTCTTTATTGCACTGCTTTGAATATTTTGCGTGATTTTTGGCAGCTATGTCCGGGGCCTCTGGAAGTTGTTACCAGGTGTCAGTGTTCCTGCACTTGTCATGACAAGCCACTCACTTTTTTACATTTAGGGCGGCACAACACTAAATCACTCTACATTCGGGGGAATGGTAGGTGTTCCGGAAATGACAAAACATGTGTGAGATATTTTGTCGTCCTTTGGGACCGGTTTTCCATGAGGGTGGTATATTATATAAAAGTGAAAGAGTATAGCTTGATCATCGGTATATTATCACAATTTTGAAATCGATTCTGTGTTGAAGTAGGCCCTCTACTTTCCGGCCCTGGTCGAAAAGCGCTATGATGCGTGCACGTCGGCTCAAAAATAGTGGTGGCGCTGCGCTGTTCATATGCCTTTTTTCCTTAAATTATACTAGATACAGTTACATCAAAATTGCAAATTCTTTGAAAATTTCCAGTTGTGTTCTATATGGAATGGTATCAAAACATTCAAAATATTGTCACGCGGGAGGCCAAATTCCGAGGGCTGCGAGTGGTACTTTTACGTTGTATTGTCAATGAGCGTTTTTATTTGTGGTGTGCGCCTTATGAAAGCTATTCTGGCCTGTCAATTTTCACTATTATTTGGCGATTTCGAGTCTGAAAGACCACCTTGCCGATTTCTTAAATTTGTGAGATTTTACATTAGACATCTAAATTTGACCAAATCGCATTACAACAATTTGTTTAACGTTTAACAAAAGAAATCGCTCGAAGACAGGTGCCCATGAAATGGTCGATTTATTCCGTGTTTTCGCTATGACTGGCAATTTGGCTACATCCTGGTTGAATAACGATTGTTGACACCTCGCGAATCAAACGGTTACATTGAAATTCAATATATGGCTTGGTGTATGTTTATGACGAAAAAGACTAATTGAATTAGCTAATTATCTAGTCCATTCGCTTTGGTTTTTCTCGTTTTAAGGGAAGCGTGATGTAATTTCATTTTTTGACCAAAAAAACGTGCGTCGTAGTTTAACATTGTAATTTATACTTCATACTAATCCCTGAGGTATTTGTATATAAGAATTAACTTTGTAGGTTTTATTGACTTTATATGAAATAATGTTAGAAGAAAAAGTAGAAAAAGTACCATCAAAGATGCGAAAATTCTATTTTCCCACCCCTCACCCCCTATTATTTCACGGCAATCCTGTCATACGTGCGCTATAGTGACAGCCTATTTTCGGGGGGAGGGTGGTCCTAGTTCAGTAACATGTAACTCAGTCTAAATACTGAGTTATAGAACGTTGCCATTACATGACTTAGCCATTTTTTTTCCTGAATACATCATGCGAAGTTCACTTGCAGAAGAGAACTATCTTTAACTTTACTTCTCACCCTCAAGTACGTCCATGGAAGCATGTGTACTCATGATTCATATTAGATTGTTGATGTCAATTTTTCACTTACTATTTCGGAAAAATAGACATTTTGTGGAGGGCTCTCATTATTACCTTCACAAACCGTATTGTTGATATAATCGCAGGACCTTCAAGTGATTAGTATGCACGCCACTGGCGAACTACACATTCGGTGTTTTTTTGCGCCGGTTGATTCTATATTTCCTTGACAAGATGCTAGCCCACACCTCTGCGGAGATATCTAGAGCCAAAATTTGTCCGGCGCTCCTCTTTAACATAAATGACTAATTGCCATTTTACGAAGGGGTTTTTCTTGCCATGCTTGTTTTTTTTTTGGTGCGTGTTTGTGTAAATTGCTTCGGAAGCGAAGTTCCTAGTACCGATTCTGTTGTGTGCACCTTCACTCATTGCTCTCACCGATCGACGTGTGTGGTTTTGTGGCCGTATTTCACGGAGTAGTCAGCGATGAAGGCAGAAATCACAAATTTAGCCGTCGTCATGTTTTATACAAAAGCGGGTTATTTCCAAATTGTTAGGCCATTAACAAAATATCCGAATCTTAGCCCTCCCTCCTCAACTTTTTTGGGATAAGGCCAATTTTTTTTTCCAATCCGAAATTTAATGGATTTAGTTACTTCTTTTTCTTTTTTTGTATGGGCTGTCATGCAAAATCTTCTGCATTGTTGAAACGATTTTGCTCATTCGGGGGTGCATTTGTTTACCATGTATACGAACCTTTAACTCGTGAATTGATGTTCGTTTTAAATTGGCTTCAAATTGCTGCTTTGTAGACGATCGGCTCTGGTCCTATTTCCTTCTCGAATTAACACTTTGTGATATTCAAATGGCAGACATGGTTGACAGAAAGGTAAGATGCAAGAATGCACATGAATGCATGTTTAGTGCATATTGGCGGTATTGTGGTCTCTGTAACCTTGTCAAGGTTGAGTTCATTCAATACCGTATGTCACTTCAATACAACTAACTAGGACATGAGAATCAGCTGCTCGATAATGCCCAGTGGTAATGATCATGGATTTCGCATGTCCTAGTTACTAGACTAGGGGTGCTCGTGAATAAGCATATCCATTACTTATTGATGTGTTCAATGTATTATGTAACAAATTACTACTTTGAAGCAAATTCAAAGGTGTTTGAATTCACACAAGTCATACTTGGTTCCACAAAAAACGCGTTTTAACAGTTGTATTTCTTTGAGGTAACCCTGTAAAGAGTGCCAAATGCACGAAAATGGGATAGTTTAAATATATATCAATTAACTTGGAAAGCCATAACTCCCGTTTCATGTGTCTGGGGAAGCAAAAAAATGCCACTTTTTTCTTAAAAAGGTCCAATTTTGTAAAAATTAAGAAAAATCAAAAACAATGTTTTCAAGTGTGTTCAGAGGGCGCACAACACTAATCTGTACCCAGTACCACGAGGTAAGCATATGACTAGTCTAGTGTATCTCTCTGTATGAATTGGAAGATTGAAGTGGTTTTGAGTTGGCAGTTGCAACACAGAAGAGTTAGTATGAATGGCGGCCAATTAGGCTTATCGGATTATAACATGGAGATTAAACATGGGCAGTTTTTCCCCGTTTTTGCTTATAAGACCCCACTTACAAAAACCATTGCGCATATGCAGAATCACCAATCGTCAATCTACCTGTAGGAGGATCGTCAACTTTTTATCGGTGAAAAAATATCACCTGTTAAGGTCATTTAATAAATATGCCTACAAAAGGCACATAAATCACAAAATTCGATTTAAAACTGACAGTTTCTTTTAATTTTTTTAAAAACTTTTTTTTTGTAATTTCAAAGCGCGACCCTAAAAAAACGTTCCTGTGACCCTCTGACGCCCGATAGTCTCAGCTATTTACAGAAATACTAAGGAGTGACAGGAAAAACATATCCAGAACAAATGCTACAAACTAACCTCTTGCGAAACTGCAAAAAAAAAAAGAGCAAAAAAGAAAAAAACTAATGTAACCTATAGCATCATTCAACTGGTGTGCAATCAAGATCTGGATCAAGTCCCTACCTCTACTGCGTTTTCACTTCCGTAAAAACACAATACACCATTTTTCATATTTCTTTTACACTTATAAGAAGGGAGTATATAGTGGGTATACAAAGATCAGGGAACCTTGTCAACAATATTATCGCTGTATTCGCGAATTGAAGTAGTAGAAGAGGAGACAGATGATGAATGATAACAAGATTGATGCGTTTAGCCTACGCTATATGTGGACGCTTACTTTCCTACCCTATGCGAATAGCTGGCGAGAATTTTCCCAATGCCTATATAGCTTGGGCTTATTTTGAAATTGTCCATCGGGTTTTGATATCATTACAATTTTATAACAACTGAATTTACATTATCCAGATACAATATTCTTCATAATTTACAAGTACTTGCACCAACAAAAAAAAAAATGAAACCCAATGTCATACACTGTGAGGCATTGAAGTATGATCTCCTATGGCACAGTTCAGTAGCTCTCATTCACTAGTGTATATAGACCAATACACATCCTGGGTTGGTGCGGTAGATATATGAGACCAACCCGAACAACAGGTAGGTTCATGTCAATGTACGTACATGTAAAACCTCTGAACTGTTTCCTTTGGTGGATAACATATTATTGTCACTGATAGTGATAGGTCCACAAACGTATAACCCGAACCCCCGTCATCTGAAAAGGTTCACTGGCGTACCCGGCTACGGTTTGGATCGTGCGCATTCGCCAAACCACCTTCTGTCGCCCGGGAATCACCCGGAGCTTGCTAAAAAAATGTTGGCCACCTGCCGTTTTCCGCAAAACCAACTTAAAATAGGTTTTTAAAGGGAAACATATCAACATTTAAGGATAACCGGGCCTGCCCGGTTTCTGAATCGCAGCCCAACACCGGTCGGTTGTAGTTAAATTATGAGCGCTTCAGTGAAAGTTGTTTTAGGATGGTGTAAGAAGTGTCTGCGACCAGACGTATAACCTATGTAGGGTACTGTCCGCTCACGTGGCAAGGGTAACGACATTGGGACTTTGGAAATTTCAAATTGGTGTTAGTGAAAGGCCGGCCGCATGCGAATTTCACCGGAAATAGTCACTTGGGAAAAAAATTGGACCGTAAAAGATCCGTTCCATCACGTGACATTCCTCTGATTCAAGGTATAAAATAATTATAAAAATGGCAATCAGTTTTCAGGTAAGTATCAGGTGGCTCAGTGGATAGGACCATGGACCGAAGACCAGACTCAGACCACTTGCCACTAGGATTCCGTATTCCAGGTTCGGTCTCATTCAAGGCAAGTCAACGTCACCTGTTCAACAAGCTACAATCCGATTGGTTTACGCACATGCTTCGTGGCACTTGAATTCGTGGCGGGAAACTGCTAGGGTATAAAAGGAGCGATCGCAAGCTATCTGTATCAGTCCCTACGACACCTACATGGACAGCACTCACCCTCTAGCTACTCTTGTCTTCCGAGGCCGCCACCGAAGCAACTGGGCCTCGGTAGTGCTGGGGGAGAGGGGGATGAGAGGAGAGAAGAAGAGAGACGAAACAGAGCCGCGGGTGGATAAGCGGCAGCATCCATGACACCGACCCCGCCG
>JAMKCH010046935.1:0-86606 GCA_023653785.1 Ophioderma brevispina
TTGAAAAATCAATAATTTTGCATTTTGACATACATTGGCGCCCCCCTGAACATCAATGTTGACATTGCCAACAGCACCCCTCTAACTTCAGTCTGTTGAAGATACATAAAAAAGAACTACTCGTGAAAGACCAGCTTGGTGTCTTGATGCCTTTGTTGTTTCAGCACAAACTTTTGTTTATTCCCCATAGAATGTACATGGTGATATACAACTGTGCATGTAACAATGACCTCTAGGTCACAGTATACCTCTGCGTGGTCTCGATGATGTGTATTTTGTTTGGGAAAAATAAGACACACGCTGTTTCTTTCAGGAAAGTTTTTTAATGATCTATCTTCAACATATCTGAAGTAAAGAAACTGTTTTCTGGAGTTATTGTCCGTCCGTTTATATTTCGGTTTTTGGATTTATTTTCTGGAATTTATGGATGACGTTCATGATGAGTTATGGATTTTATTAATGAGTTGTTTTTTGAGAGTTATGGATGAAGTCCATGGATGAGTTATGTATTTCGCTTTTTTTTTGTGTGATAGGTAATCGCGAAAGCGGGTGAACTGCTATTTGGAGCTGAATTATGGGAGTGGTCTGGTGTAGATTAAGTTGTCACTTCTTAGATATTCGGCTGGACATATTTTAAAGTTACGCATCGCGTAAAATGAGTTTCGCCTTAATTGCATTTTCCACCCCTATCTGTAACGAACATCACAATTCACACTTATATAATTTTATTCCATATGAATGACGAATCATTTGATATACCCTTCAAACTAAATTGAACCACTTTGTACGACTAATTCCTCTTAAAATCCAAGATGGCCGCCAAACGGACGGACCCCCTTGGACAAAATTGGATTTGGTATTCTTGAGAGGGGTCTTCCGCGTGCCAAATTGGTTAACACCATATTTTCAATACGGAAATAGATCGCAAATCTCATCACTAGTGCGTATTGTCACACTCCCTAGAAAAACGTTTACACAATTTGGCACTCAGCAGTGGGTGAAGATGGCATTGCAAAGTTTGCTAAAAGTCATTGAGAATTTAGTTTTAAGCCCCTGCATGGGAACCCATATAATCTGCTAAACTAGAATGTGATTTTGTTTGAAAACAACGTACTTAAAATGTAATTTGTTTTTCAGATGACCAACTCCATGACAGAAATACAACTAACGCCCTGGCTGTTTTGAACGACAGGATCTTCCGAAAAAAATCAAAGCTAACTGTTTAAATACCTTGTCAGTGTGTCGTTATCGCCAAAAAATTGGTACTCTGGTATTACAACGCGTCAGGTGATACATCGGTAACAGATACTATTGATAATACGAGAGAGAGTTGTAATTCATCGCTGTGTGAAAGCGTTTCCATATTTCTTAAACTCTTAAATATTTTTATCTTCAGGTGGTTAAAATTAATCCGTTTGGATATTAAAAGGGAACAACCTTCAAGCGATAAACTTTACTCAACCTGATGGACTAAAGCTTTACTCATTGAAGTGTATTAAAATTTTAATCAAAACAGTGGAGTAAAATTTAATCAAACAGTGAGTAAAATTTTAATCAACCATACTGATAAAGTTTAATAACAGTGGAGTAAAATTTTACTTCAACCCTGTGATTAGTTTAATCAACCAGGAAAGGTTGTTCCTTTTACTCCACAGCAGGGTAAATTAAAATCATTTTATGTTTTTTTTTTTGTTTTTGAGAAAAAAGTTACTATTCTGTTGATTAAAATTACTCATCTATTGCGTAATACTTTTTTATCAACAGCAGAGCAAAAACATTTTACCTCACCCAGTGTTGAGTAAGTTTAACTCTGCAGGGGTTCACCTTTTTTTACTCAACGCGGGCAGTTCCTGTTGAAATAAAAATACCACATGAATGACATCACAGACCACCAGAGCCCAATTTTGCAGTGGAACTCTTTTTATTGAACTTTTATTGATATTGGATGAATTGTAAGATGTATTAACTCATGCACCAGGTATAATGCAATTTGACTTCACACAAAAACTCACCACATCCAAGACCAAATAATGGAAAGTGTGCCAAAATCTATACGTGACAGGGGAAAATGCACATTATCCAAGAAGGCAGCCAAGTTACCCTTCACATGCACTTTTGGTTAGTTTTTATCTGGTTTAGTCTGATTTGTAAATATGGCCAGTGAATGAAATTTTTAAATAATTAGTTCTACAGTGGACAAGGATGTATTATATTATTAATCTTATTAAATTATGGGTTAGATTTTGAGGTCAACAAATCAATTTCTGAAGTGCATGGAATTTTAAAATTTTCCATTTCTTTCAAATGGACATTTTATGTATGTGCGTGTGCTTTTACACATAAAAGCAGAGATTACGTGCAACATCACAAATGACAATTTTGGCAAAATCATGTAAAGAGGGATACTTATTACTCAGAATTTAATCTTATCCAATACCACATGCAACAACGGCGATATTCCAAAAGAGGCCTCCCATGAAATGAACAGGTCAACAAAACTTTGGTTACTGGTTTGCAAATACCGTCCCGACGAATAAGTCTTTCTTTAAAAGTCCATTTAAATTGACTTGCTAGCTCTTAGCTTGGGGCCCTGTGACCCGATGAATTTATAAGTCTTGTACAGGAAAAAACACACAAGTGGACATGTGCTTTATTCGTACATCAGGGTCAAGGCCAAACCTAGCTCAACGGAGGTGTCAGGTCTGACTCGGAATGTTAAATGGCAAACAAAAATGGGAAAGCTGAATACCAATGGAATATGCACTTCACAGAACGTTTATATTTTATGCTGATTGTACAGAGAGTAGTGCTATCTGCAGTAGATTAGCAATGTATGATGACATTATTGCCATTTCTGTTACAAGTACTCAAAAGTTTGAAATCTCTTGAAATTACCCAGTACATGTATGTTCTGTAAGATTACAAAATAAACAAGTTTATAAAAACATGTTATTTTCAGATTTGATTAAATAACCCCCAACCTATGCACCGGGCATTGATATAATTAATGACAGTGGGCCATTGTTAGGGTTTTGATTTGCCTTAAAAGGGCACCTGCAATTTCAGCTATCCCTGTTAGGGTTTGCTTAAAAGGGGCATTTCGTGATTTCCACAGCCTCATTCACCGGACTTACCTAAAAAAGTTGAGATTTTTATTATCGTCTGACCCGTCCAAACATAAGATAATTCCATGGTACCTAAATCTTACATGCAAATTCCAATCTCGTATCTGTAAGAAAGTCGCAATTTTGTATTATCTGTCCGTAAACGGACCAGAAATTATAAGCCACAGGAGCCTATGGACCATGGGAGGAAACAAGCATGTGCTCATCACACAAAACCGCAAGGTCGTCGGGATCAACTAAAAAGTGGTGAATGACATTTTCTCAAGAGTATCTAGTGAGCAATTAATAAAAAAGGAGGTTCGGTGGCCGGAATCACAAAAAAATGTACCTTTAAAGGGAGCATGTAAATCAGAAGTGTCCATCACTATTTTAAATTTTTCAGGCCGTATACATATCTCTTATTCACAACTGTTTCGACGATCCCGACCTTGCAGTTTAGACTTATGAGGAAATGCTTGTTTCCTCAGTCCCATATCCAATATGCGGTTACTTTCTGCTCAGTTTAAGGACAGAAAATACAAAATTTGGATTTTGTTTACAGATATGACCAAACTGCATGTAAGATTAGGTACACATGGATTACTAAAATGTAATGTTGCGGGTTTTTCAGAGGATATAAAAATCTCAACTTTTTTAGGTAATGGGGGGGGGGGGGCAGGGGGGGGGGGGGGCAAGGATGTATGACCAGAAATGCCCCTTTCAATATTTTACAAATTTACATACTCATGTGTCAGAGCATGTGAAATGAGCACTATGATATTGGACAACACTGGTATAATGCATGACCACCAAATGGTTTTTATTAAATTACAATGTATATTCCAATATAAATAAACTTTCTAACCACCATACCCAAAATAGTGTCCCAACACTACTAAAGTACATCAGACTCCTAAACGGCGAGAATCAATAGGAAGCAACACATAGGTGTTTCCTGATGTACGGAGTCGTTAGAGGTCATTTGTTGCTTTTCAGGACTGTCGGGCATTTTTCGCCGCAGAGGGAATAATTGCGGGGGAAAATCATTAACTTGCCGAACGCAATAGAAATAATGGTGTTCTGCCAGTAAAGTGTCCGAAAGTCAATCAGAAGCAGGCCCGGAATGTCCGTCTAACATTCCAAGGTGCAAATTTGACCTTGATACATCTGCTAAATTTGGAGGCCTCAACCGTTAAGCTCGGAAATCGGGGGGGAGGACAACCCGTGGGGACTTAGGTTGGGGGTGCTAGGGTGGGGATACAGGATGGCGTGGTATAAATTCATGTTTACGGCGTGGACGTCTCAAAGTCACTCAGAAGCCAATGGTTTGTCAAAGTCTTCTGCTGGGAAAGCGGCCGAAAGTCAACGGAAGCGGAAGCAGGCAATGGGGAGTTTTGCGGGAAGACGGCCGAGAGCCGAGAGAATATGCAGGTAAAATAAAATAGTCTTGACGTCGGAGAGTCAATTAGAATCAATAGTCCTGAGCAACTGGATTGCTTTGCAATGATTTCGGACGGAATAGGGTTTAATAAAATACGCAAGGGCAAAAACGCGGATTTGCACGATTGGTAACATATAATCCCGCCGAACCGAATTTGTGATCACCAAGAGCAAAAAAAAAATACACCAAGATTCACCACCTTAATTCAGCTCCAGGCAGAGTGTCAGAGAATTCGCATTTGTAGGGGACCGTCTCAAACCAGTACACACATTTGTGTGATGGAAAAGATCACCTACTTTGTTGCAAAAACACTTGCATCCAGTTGATTTGTGCTACAAAGCTCCAATATTCAAAAACAATCGATGCCTGGCTGGCACTTGTTAGTAAGTGAGAAGGACCGCGGAGCAGTTGTCAGTGTCAATGCGCAGTACCAATTCGCTCACCAATTAGTTGCCTGAAATGACAAACAAAAATAGTACAGGATGTTGCGAAAATTTTTGTATTGTCTTGAATTTGTAACCTACGGATACATTTGCTCAATGGCTGAAACCCCAACCACGATGTACCAAATGACATGAAGTACATGTAGAGTCATTAATGCTGGGCTGCATGCAATCTAATAAGAATGGGACAATTTCATGACCAGTGGCCGGCGCCAGAACATTTGTGTAGGGGAAAACGGGGGACAAAGTGAAATTGTTTTGGTTAAAAAAAAAAAGGGGAATTTCTGGGATGCAAATATCAAAAATTTGAAGATTCTAACCAATTTTGGCCCCAAATCCCTAAATTTTGCCAACCTTTTTGGTGATTTTGTCTCACAAACTGTGACTTCCTAAATTGGGGATTAATCACGCATTTTTGCCAATAATCTGCATTTTTCCATTCCACAGGGGGAGGGGGAACAAACTGGAGAGGGGGAACAAACTGGGAGAGGGAAGAAGAAAAAAATTGGGGCGGATTCCATGCCACCCCCTGGCGCCGGCCCTGTTTTCACTGAAGGTGAGTGACCCAATGACGGTCATCTTTTCCCACTTCAACCCCATGAAATGTGTCGAATTTAAACATCACAGAAAGCTCATATTTTTTGTCATAATCCTTGAATTTAATACTGAACTTAATTCTGGTTTTAGAATGATATTGAAGTAAAATATTATTCCGAACAGTGGTTATATCACGCCGCAAAGTCATGCCGAATTGTAATGCACTTGGATTGCGTGTTATGATTGGGGGCCATCGTAGCTTCCATGCATTTTTTTGGAAAGACATATGTGCCTTGGTATGCATGTACAATTCATGCAAACTGGATGAAATCGGTCAAAATGGCAGGCTTTGGCAGGCATAGAGGATGGTACAGTATGTACAAAAATGAATTGGTGTTTGTAACATAAAGGAAAAAGACATACCTTCACTTATTTTCGGTCAGATTCCTGTCAAATTCTTCACTCCTAAATCACTCTTTCAGTAAGGGTGCCCTGTATTTCTGCAACTTCAGCACACTTATTATGATAACGTTTTAATCCATTCTGGTTACATCAAATTATTCCACCTGTATACATTCAAAACAATATAGAATACAAAAGTGAGCTACGTACATGAAATGTTACTCAACCAAAAAGTTTTGGAAGAACCTAGGTGTAGCCAGGACGGCAATTTAGGACTGGCACTCCGAAATGTGACCGTCCCTATTAAATGGTGATAAAATTAAGCCTCAGGTTGGATTGTTTTAACAAAACTCTAAGCTACTTAGAAACTTCTAGTAAAATTTCAAAGTCGACTTTTGCGGGTTAAAAACATTACAGTATATCTCAATTCATCCTATAATGAAATTTTGATTTACCCCACCCCCCCCGGACTGAGTGCCTGTATATTATATGATGGGGTCGATCAAGGATGCAAATTTGATGGAGGATAATAACAGATGATTCTCGCGGGATTCTCGATAGAATGCCATGGGAAATAAGGTCTTCCCATGTCATTTTATGTAAATTGATTTTCTCGCAACTGATGCAACCCTTAAAATTCCGAGAAATTCGGAATGACGTTTCGTTATGGACCACTCTCGTTGACGCTTTGTTACAAGGTAGAATTCCTTTTACTAACAGAAATAACCTCAGACGAATTTGCATTCCTGACGAGCATTTAGGTTCACCACACAACGGTCGGGATAAAATGCAGGATGCCGCCATCTTGAATTTCAACGTTACCGTTTATTCATTTAAGGTTGCCGATGAGAGGGCGGGTGGCACAATAATCTTTCCACTGGTCGTGAGTGGCACATGACATGATGCATGTATAGCCCGCTAGAGCGGACATACAAACGCCCAGTTGCAATTGCGAAGATGGCGAGTTTGTACCCAAGTTTGTAACGACGGTGGTGACGGCGAGTTGCAGTTTGTAACGGGATGACGGTTGTTTACAAGTTTGTAACGCGACGACGGTGTGAGTTTGCAAGTTTGTTGAAAAAAAACTTCCCGTAATCGCAGTTACGGAACATGCAAAACTCTTGCCGTCTTCGTGTTGCAAACTTGCAAACTTCAGTATCGCCGTTACAAAGTTGCACACTTTCCCCGTCAAAATGTTACGAACATGCAATCTCTTGCCGTCATCGCGTTACGAACTGCAAACTATCCCCGTCTTAGCGTTGCAAACTTCAGTCTCGCGTTACGAAAACTTACAAAATCTCGCCGTCTCGCATACGAACTTGCGAAAAACCTCCCCATTTACCGTTGCAAACTTTCGTATCATCTTGTTACGAAAATTGGAACTCTCGCCCCGTCTCGTGGTTACGAACTTGCAAAAATTCTCCCGTCTTCGCGTTTGAAAACTTGCAAAACTCACCGTATTGCGTTACAAACTTGCAAACTCTCGCCTCTTCGTGTTGCAAACTTGCAACATTTCGCCGTCATTGTGTTACGAACTTGCAAACTATCGCCGTCTTTGCATGGCAAACTGCAAAACTCGACGTCATTGCGTTACGAACTTGCAAACTCGCAGGTCATGCGTTACGAACTTGCAAACCCTCGCGCGTCATCGGTGTTCAAACTGCAAACTCACCGTCATGCCGTTACAAAAGTTCCAAAACTAGCCGTTATAGCGTTTGCAAACAGCGGTTTTCATACTTTATGTTTTGTTCCTCCAGCATGCCATCGCAATGAGCAGGAACAGAGAAAAACCCGCACAGACATGAACGTCCCTACTGCCACTGGGCTGTCTCAGACTAGTACCAATAGTTATACTTCATGTACCACACCACATGCATTACTCCCATCGTAAAACGTAGTTGTCTATCCACAGACTATACCACTGACCACGAATTTTCGATCGGCTTGTGTATGTACCTGCCCATCTGCCATAGAAGTCTATGTGTCAATGAAATTCCCATGCATGCATTGACGTGGTGGAATGGAACAAAAATTTGTCACCTCATTTTCTCTTAAAATGATGAATGCAATGAAAGCTGCAATTAAGTATCACAATATCCACCGCAATATCCATCTATTGTAAGAGAACACATGCAAGGTAAGTTTAGCAGTATAGAAGTGCATAATTAAAATTCGTGTACACTCAATTGCAAATGGCAGTGACCAGTGTGTGTGTGATGACTGTTTGGACTAGCCTCAGGCTGTGTGAATGTTCATCTTGAATTTGTCAGACCTGACAGTTCTTCAACTTCAATGGGTTACACCAGAACTAAAAGAATTTCCATTCTTACCTTGAAAAGCCGTTGCTAACTTTTCTAACCCCAGTGAGCAGCTCCTTCGGACTACGCATTCCCCATTTTTCAAATGTACGTGAAGACCTCGATGGACGCGTGACGCGAATTTTAATCCCCGGGGGGGTAAAATACTGGAATCAGGTAACAAAAGAGGTCAAAGATTAAAAAAAAGTTGAGTAAAAGTTGCCTCTTAATTCAAAGGCCCCGATTTGCAATTGTTTACTCCCCAAAGAGTAAATAAATTCGACTCAACTTTTAATCAACTTTTTAACCCTCTTTTTTTACCTCCCCAAATTTACCAGTGTATGATTGCGCTGATTTGTGGACTAAATTTCCTATCGCCTAACACCTTCACAAAAAGTCTTACCTTCAAAATACGGGGAATAGATTTATCTTTAGTATGGCATTTCTAACTTCGTATTGGTGCCGTGGTTTTAATACCTTTTAATTTAATAAGTGGTCGATGGCGAATGGGATATTTGGGTATTATGATGTGCAATTGACTGATTATACACG
Organism: Ophioderma brevispina; assembly: GCA_023653785.1. Taxonomy (NCBI): domain Eukaryota; kingdom Metazoa; phylum Echinodermata; class Ophiuroidea; order Amphilepidida; family Ophiodermatidae; genus Ophioderma; species Ophioderma brevispina. Next base: position 8,777 of record JAMKCH010046935.1, read on the forward strand.
AGACGGTATTCGATGGAAGACATGCTTCTATTGTTTTCATTCACCGTGACAGGTATGTATTATGCCCGTGTAAAAGGATATGGTCCTCCGGCGCCATAGTCCGGGCTCCATAGACGACAATGGAAAAAGCATGAAACTAAGTTGCGAAAGAGCAACTCATCGAGTGCCTATTCACCGTTTGTAGTTGGACTATGAGTCCGGAGTACCATATCTCCTGCCACACCGATGCAAGGAGGATCTGGTCCGACAGGGAACCATAGGTCCGGGCTCCATAGACGAGAACGGAATAAGACGGAAGAAGCGTGAAATGAAACTAATGTTGCGTGAAGAAGAGAAATCGAGTTGCCCTATTCACCGTTGTAGGTGGTTGTGAGCCGGCGGACTCTATCTCCTGCCACACCCACCCTACTCCCGATAAAGTAAGTAGTAATACTTTTGGTAATTAAGACTCTAAAACATTTTGCAATACAATTGAATGCTAATCCTTACTTTAATATGCGAAAATGTTCTGTTGGACATATCTTTGAATGACGTTATATTCTTCTAAAACTACATTTTCCCGTTTTTTTTTCATTTTTCTATTGTAAACCAAAAAAATCCTACTGCAAGAAAAAGTGGTCATCAATTAAAGGCTAAATGTAAGTACAACGATTCGAATTTTAAAACGGGGCTTACTGTATCTAGACAATGTATAATAGATGCAAAACGAACTACACCATTGGTTACCCTTTATTTGAATTATTCAGTCGTCCATAAACTTTGGTACAAGACGGAATAAAGCATTGTAAACCAATGGTGGCAGTGATGCCCATTTGTTTAGCCCGTGGAGGAGGCCTCTAGCGCACCTCCACACAGGCCCCCACTGACATGACCAGTCCACTTGACTACTTTTGTAAAATACCACCCCCCCCCCCAGTGGGTACCATGTTTATGTAATATTAAAGGCTGACTATCAAATATCATTATTTTGAGTTAGAAATAAAAACATAGTTCATTTGGAACTTAAAGATTAGTAAACATAAAATGTTCACTTCCAAAGTAGAGATGAATCGGATTTTCCATTTTCATGAAGTAAACTTGGTATGCAACGTCTAACAGTGCCATAGGATACCGTGTATAATAAAAATCCGGATCCGGAATTTTTGTAAACAAAGCTGTGATTTTCTATATGAAGTTCGATTTGAGCTTAGTGATTTCACATAGTAATTAGTATATGGACAAAGCTTAATTAACAAAAAACACGATTTGTTTGGAAATGAGTGCGCCCCTCATCGGGAAAATTCTGAGTCAGCCTTTAGTGATCCTTGAGTTTTGATTTGAAACTATATCTCGTTTGTAAATTTAGTAATTGGTAATCACGAACCCAACGTAAAATACCAAGTTTCGGCTTATATTTTCTAAAAATAAAGTCTGCAAACAATATTATTACATTTATCATTCCTTTTGTGGTACTTCCAGAAAAGCGATAATTGGTAATGAGTACTCTTTTTACAGATATATGCATTTGCAAGGCCAAGTTTTACTCATGCCAAAACTTACCAATAGTCGTACCAAGGAACTCATTTGTCGCCATTCTGGATTCTGTCCACTCTTTGGAGGAAGTCTTCACCTCTTTTTCGGATGGTCTTGTATCATGGCTCTGAAGCAAGCGTCCAATGGCCATGGGTCAGTGGAATAAAGACCTTCTTTTGCTAATACATTTACTGCTCTCTTTCTTCTGATACCTTGGGTATAATTGTGCTTTTGTACTGGCGGACTTCTCAGGTTGACTCGTTTGACGTCACGACGAACTAGTAACGGGAACATAGTTGTGCCTACAGGATATAACTCTTCTCTTAGACGGCGTTCCCGGAGAACTTCATTGATGGAAAATATACGAATGAACTCGCCAACCAAGGCTATTAGAACGGTTATAATTACGATTGGTGCTCTTTTATTAACAATAGGTCCCTTGTCAATATTGCTCATTTCTCAGGCGATATATGGTGTTGCAAGCATTCCGGTAACCGTCTTAATAACAGCCACTTGGTTATTTTTCTGTAGCTTCATTGCTAACCCTTGCATCTATGCGGTATGGAACACGAGTATTCGCAGGGAATTACTGGGGTACTTTTGTGCCAGAGGCCGATGTATGGCCGATGACAACAATACGCGTTTGTTCCAACTTACAAGAAGGGGCTCCCGGCCTGTCAGCATCAGTGAAAATATGTCAGATGTGAACAGTTTCGTAGTTGCTAAGCAGAATAATAAATTTTCCCAGGGAATCCCAGATACGTCTATCAATGATTCGGGTGAGTTCTATTTTATTTTGTAATATCTTTGAATTGTTGGGGGTATTTAATAGACAATTGCAAAAGCTTCGAACTTTATCACTTTGTTTGAAAAGTACATTAATAAATAGGCCCTAACGTGTTACTTACTACACAATGACAAAATTGCGCAGCCGTGTCATTTATGCTTTAAACGTCCACGTTCTCGGTGAGATGTAATCAGACATGGTAATGGATTTTATTTACTCAGAATTAAAATTTTAGCTCAACTTTTGCTGTTGAATACTTTCTCATTGAGATTTAATATTGCATTCGTACATATATAATTTAAAATTAATCATTTGCAAAGTTTGCAAAAAAAAAAAAATGCAACACTGATTGGCGGCCATCTTGGATGTGCGAAGGAAGCGTTAATGTTATCGGCCCAAACCAAAAGAAACAATCCACGGTCAGGAAAATCCTGCAGATTGTCCATAAATAATGATTACATCATCAATAACAGCAACAACAGTAAACAACCAACAACAGATTGGTTTTTGGATGTGGAAGAGACCAGAGCTCGTCAAAACTTATAAACAGTCTCCATTGGTTGCCTGTTGAGAACAGAATTAAATACAAGATCATGCTTTACTGTTTCAAATCACTTCACAGGCAGGTTCCAGAATACCTTAGCAATGTCCTTGGGTTGTACAACACCTCTAACTCTGAAGATAGCAGACGTCGACTCTGCTCTTCCTCAGATGCCACCAGGCTCAAAGTACCACGCTCGAAACACCTAGCTGGTGACAAGGCTTTTCAAGTTTGTGGTCCAAAACTTTGGAACCAACTTCCTGTTGACATCAGAGAGGCGCCGTCCGTCTCTATCTTCAAACGTCTGTTGAAAACTCATCTCTTTCCAAAGGACTGATTTTCTCTGTATTATCATGATGTTTGTATTTTGTAAAGCGCTGTGTTCTTTGTAGAGCGCTATATAAATGCTGATTATTATTACTATTATTAAAAACAAAAAATGATCGCTTTGACTTCTTACTAGTTATAGGTGGCTGTTTTTGGTTGAAATATTTGCTAGACATCTTGGATTCTTAAGGAAGAGGCGAAATTGTATCATTACCATTTGAGCAAGAAAATTGTTTGCTTGTTAAATAAAGTCAAACTTCAAGTAAAGAACATTTTATAACGGCGTCTTCTTTGAGTGAACTACGAGCGTTTAAAACTACCTAGCCCAAAGACTCAACGAGATGCCACTATTATCTCTGCATAAATAAAAAAATCCATTGCGGGAATCTTGCCATATAAGCCTACAAATGTTATAATTTGTAACTTATAAAGTTATAGCGCTCTTACACTGAGAATATTAATTAGTCAAAAAGTGTCTTATTTGACTAATTAAATATTAGTCATGCACATTATTTTTTTATAATCCACAAAATAGTGCTCAAAAGTGGTTTGAATTAAAAAGAATGCTAAAGATTTTCGGATTAAATTTCACAATTGCAAATATTTCTACAACTTGAAAATTTTGACTTTTTAATTACAAAATTCGTCAAATGACTAATTAGCAAATGACCAATGTGTACTTAAATTCATCATTTTTGTGCTTGACAAACTAATTCTAGTCATTTGGCGAGCCTAAAGTCGTCTTTAATTAGTCAATTAATTTGTCATTTGACGAATTAAAATTCTTCAGTCATTATTTTGTCATTTTAAAGTGTAAATTTAGAGGTATTGAAAATATTTTGTTATCATGAAAACTAGTTTAAAATATGGGAAGGTTATCTTCCAGCATAGCAAACATATTTCCAGCAAGTACATATTATGAATGAGTAAACAACTAAATGCATGACTAAATTTTAATTAGTCAAATAAGACACCTTTTTGACTAATTAATATTCTCATACACATTCTCCATAGAATGACGTGTAGAAATAGATTTTTAAGAAAAATCATATTTGCCCGCAGTAAAATATCGTCAAATGTGCACAGGGTGAGGATGTAGTTAGTGGAATAAATAATCAAAACAGTGTCGCCGTCGACATTGTTTTTGTTTTATTCTAGTTTTGTCATAATAAAATGAGACTTTCAAACAGCTGTGCCCATGCAATTGAAGATTTTAGGTGTTATCACCACCTTGATTTAGTTGGAGCTATTTTTTCACTAAATACTTTACTCGTTCACGAATAAAGAAACTTGCGCTTCTACTGTACGTTCAAATAACTGACCGTATATAGTTCAGCATTTATTCGAAAAGGAAGATGAACGATACTCATGAAAGGAAAGTTGTTTTACAGACTGTTACCTAACATTTTTGTGCATGACCATAACCCATAACTTGCTGCGTAACCCCATTTCTAATCAATTTACCGTTTTTTTAGAAGAAATCGAAAACCATTGGTATTCACCGACCTATATGAAATTCAGGTAAACTGGTGCTGATCATGGATGAGATTATTTGTTTAAACAGTGGTTTTATAGTAATCTCAGCAATGCACGGTACCATATAGCATGTAGTGCATATAGGTCGCTGGATATCCTTGCTTTTTTCTTCAAAAAATGTGGTGAATTGAACAGAAACGAGGTTCAGCAATAAGTTACGGGTCCTGGTTCTGTATAAAGATGTTAGGTCACAGCTTGCCAAATAACATTTCTTTCATGACTTTTGTTCATCTTCGTTTCATTTTCTAATAAATGATGAAATATACGGTCAAACTTAGTTGAGCTCACAGTAGAAGCTGGAGGTGTATTTATTCGTCAACGAGGATAGCACATTGATCTAAGTCGGGCGGTGATAACACCTAGAATCTTTCCACTGCATGGGCATGATGGGTAATAGCAATAGTTCTGAATTTCCAGATTAAAAAAAAAACTGAAGTGCTTCGTCCTTTGAACACCGGGTGATTTACTGGATATCAATAGCGCCATTATTTCCTGGAGTCAATGTAGTATGATGTACATCACTGGTCATTCAAGAATGTCATTCCAGAAATTGAATGACATTTTATTAATTTTAAAGAAAATGTCCAACTTTTACGATTGACATACCCATGTTTAGTACAAATATTGACATGACTTATGGTGAAAAGACTTTCTGGTTCCATTTAGTGTGTACCTTAAGTGCACAATTTTTACATCCGTGCGATGACATACAAAGTTAAATGATGTATTTATTATTTTATTTTTTATACAGGTACAGTTTTAACGTGTATTGAAGAATCTGAGGATATCGAAGCACCATGTCTTTCTGAGTCAGCTCACCGGGGGGCAACAATGAGGAAGAGGACAGGTAGTCCTGTTGCTGATTCCCAATTTTCCGACAGAGAAGAAGTCCAACCTACCTTGCCAGTTATAATCGAAGTTCATTTACCGGGTAGTGCGTGTAATGATAGAGAAGACCTGCACACTCCACGTTCGAGAACAGAAAGAACTTCAAACAACATTTATTAGGCTTTGCGAAGGTTTGTGTGTGGCTTTCGCTTGTGATATCCAATATGCTCAAAAACACGGTTTTGATATGTTTGTGAAATACGTATAGACCATTGCTATATGATGGCCAAAGTCGGCTGTAAAATTAAATGATGGCGCTTTAAATTTCCATATTTGGACTAATTGTTTAGTCAGCGGTCAAGTCGATACTGAAACGATGCTCGGTGTTATATTTTTATAAACAAAAACAAGTTTCAAGAACGCGATAGCTACAGGTAAATTTTTAGTTGTTTGACATAATAATTTCTGAGCAAGTGAACTGTTTATGAATATATGGCAATGGTCCTTTATAATCAAGATGAATGATTTTGCGATTAATTATAGTAAATCCAAGCGCCCGTGAGATTTCCGATTTTTTAACACAGTCCACTATTCAGGAGAGGAGGCATTTTGTATCCACAGAATCAATAACATCGCAATAGGCCAAACTGGATGTTTTACGTTTGGGCCTATATCATGCACGCAGGCGCTATTAAGTTTATGCAGATATTTGTAAGTTATGTATTTGTATTGTTCTATAATTTTATTGATTTTATCGTAAAAATTGTTGTATTCAACATTTTGTTACCATAAGATATGTTTTAAATGTCAATTTGAATTTGAACTTACCCCTCATTAATCTTCACTGTCAGACTCCTCTGCTATAATTTTAACAAAACTTGTTCTTGTCATAGATGTTCCCTTTATCCCAATAAGAGCTCTCCATTAATGATGTGGCGCACTGCATTTCAGAAGCTGTAATTTGTTCCAGTTCCTCATCAAATGATTTCTTAAAGACACTATCAGTGATTTGCTAAATCAGAAAATCGAAAAAATCATCAAAAATCAGGTTTTTGCATTTTTGTTACAAGTATAGGTATCCCAATATACCCTACAATTGATAAGTCTTGAAACAACCTAATAAGGACAAAATCCGATATTTTAGTCATTACTGTCCGTTCGGACACTTACTACAACACGTAATTGAATGGGGATTCATATCTTTGAAAACTGCAGTTTTCTTCCTTTTCTGTCATTTTCTCAGTTGGAAATATACCTTATGAGAGTGCTACAGACTTATCCTTCACTTTTAAGCTAGTTTCAAATATTTTTTATCTTTCGGGTTAATCACTGATAGTGTCTTTAATCGCTGCCATACTGAATTGTGTATTGTTCCTAGAAACGTAACATTCATGTTGGCCCATATCTGCTCTTCAGGGTTCAAGTCACAGTGGTAGGTAGGCAAACGTATAATTTCTTGGCGCTTTTTTTTAGCCAGAGTGTCAACTTTATATTTTTGAGCTCGTGGTTTATTTTGCTTTCTGACATATTCCGGCTTTTCAACCATTCTTGGACTTCTGATTTTTTTTGCTATTGGATGTCGGAAGTTTTCTCAGCTTTGACGCTGTGATAGCTTGCATAATCCATTATGATAATGGATTCTTTGGCTATGTTGGGAAATAACTGTGTTTCCATCCATTCTGGGAAATGTTTAGCGTTCATCTCGTTATGATAATCTCCTGATGCGTTTTTTGGCGACAAAGCTGAGCACGTGTGGGGCAACGGATAGAGCGCAGGACTCATGATCATTAGAACATTGTAAATCGTGAGTTCGAGCCCCGCTGATGTCAACTTGTTTGTGTCCTTGGGCAAGATACTTGATCACAATTGCCTCGTCGACCCAAGCGAAATCTGGGGAGCTGTTGTGGGGGGATATTACAATCTAAGTGCTGATAGGCATGTGCGCTTGTAAGGCATGTCTTAGAGCAGCCTCCTAGATGAAGCGAAATGATTGTGACGATTTCCTATCGGCAGCGTAATAATAATAATTGTACAGCGCTGTGATACCACTTGTGTGTAAGAGCGCTTTATAAATGCCTGCATATTATTATTATTATAGCTGAGTTTGGCTCCGGGAATAAATCCATCAACACTTCCAGCATACAGAATTACTAAATTGCTGTCCTTTCCCCAGTAGTGGTGTTGGGAATCCACTATTTCTTTGTCTATCCATCACTTTTTCAGGATGTGACTGGTGTTAATCTAGGTTTCGTCGAGATATATGATTTGTGAACTATTCAATTCTATGTTTACCAATATTTAATAGTTATTGTTCGTTACAGTTAAACACTGTACATACACAACAACGGTACTTTGCATCAACTAGCATGAGACTAACAAGAAGAAAGTGCACATTTTTTTGCGAGGAGCTGTGAAATCAACCAGTTGTTTAATCACCAGAATGGATTAACACGCTTTTAAACATTCCCTGTCAACATAATCAAAGTGGATAATTATAGAGGGACAATCGAACCGTCTTGACCTTAATAGTGAAGTGTTAATTGACTTCTAATGAAATGTTCATACTTCAGACTTGTATTGGGCATACCAGCGAATAAATGTTTTGGCGTAGGCTTTATTGCCCGTTTCTGAAGTCTCAAGGGTACTGCTAACTGTCCTCAATTATATCTTGTTTTTAAACCTTCTGTTCGCCGGCATCTCTTCTAGTACTTGTGGAACTGGTTGGCGATACTCTCCTGCTACTGTCAGACGACGAGGTAGGACTGGGGATAGGGGACTGGGCAGTTCTTGAAGAGACGGGTTTCAATAGTGTTGGGGTATTGGTACTTCTCTCGCTCCGTGGTAATCTTCCCTCTGACCGTATGCCCTTGTTATTTCGCGCGGTCCTGACTGGTCAGTCCTCGCACATTAACCGCGGATTCTTTTTCTTTCACCCATTACTTTGTTGGGGCTGCTGCTGGATGTCTTCCTTGGGCCGCAGGGGCTCGCGCTGGTCGGTTTTCTTCCATGGTTTTGGTGGGTTCCCCGTCACCTCCAAACGATCCCCTGGTACAGGGTGTAAGGCGATATTGGGACTTCAGTCGGATTTCACCTGTTTGTGATGGCTGGAAAGGTGACCCTTTTCCTGGAGTAGGGGGTACAACTGCACTTTCCTTTAGCCTTTCGTTTGGTAGGCTTACTTGTATTCAAAACTGTCTAGGCTATGAATAGTTATGTGCTCATAAGCCTCTCGCGGTTATTGGTCCCTGAGTAAGCTTCCCTCTGACCGTATGCCTCTTGTGATTTTCGCGGTCCCTGACTGGGCATCCTCTCACTATAAATTGCGGATTTTCTTTTCGCCATTACTTTGTGGTGCCGATACTGGATGTCTTCCTTGGGCCGCAGGGCTCGTGCTGGTCGGTTTTTCCTCATTGATTTGGGGTGGTTCCCTGTCCACCGTCAAACGATTGCCCTGGTAAATTCATGGTTGGATTCGTCCGAGGTCATGGGTGCAGTGGTCGCCGCAACTACCTTCTCAACTGGTTCACATGTTTGCTGCCACACTCCCCTTATATAACTTCACTGTCTTCGAATTTAGGTTTAGGCACACGCAGCGGTATGTTGCCTCACCGGTTCTCAGACCACCGAGTGTGCCATAAAACTCCTATTTTCAGGAATCTCTCTGTAGGTTGTATATGCCCCATCTGTCTTGTCCTTCACTTTTGCAGTTGTTGTGATGCTGTGCTGTGCCGGTTAAAGAAAGAGTGTCCCCCTTGAGAGAGTGTCCTAGCTACCATAGGCAATATGTACGATAAACCATAACCTTGTAGACGAGGCCATTTGGGTACAGTGCAGAAACAAATGATGCAATACAGCACTCATGGAGAACACGATAGACAAATGGGTGGTAGGACACTCAGTCACACGGACTGTAGATCATGACACCGGTACATAAGCCTTAGCCTGGCCCCTTCTATCTGGAACTCAAACGTCTCTGCGATGGTAACGTTGTTAACTATAGCCTTTCGGATCTGTGACTTGTGCTCTCAGGGGACCCTGCGATGTCCATCGTCTGCTGCAGTTCTCCGTGTCAATGGTACATTTTTTTACGCAGAAAATGTAAGCCTAATAGACCATCTAGTCAATCATCCCGCTACATATATGTCATGTTCCGTAATTTGTTTTCAGCATCAATTTTAAATTTGCTCTTCCCGTTGTGTGGCGCCCTCCGTCTGCAGCTTGTCTTAGGTGGTATGTTCCAGGGAAGGTCTATCCTCTTCGGTAATCGTTGGTAAACACTTGGGGAATTATAGTTACATTCGCCCCTGTTGTCGACCAGAATTTTTTTCTGGATTCCGTTCACTGCCCACGTACACGCTGTTCTTTTCAATACATTTTAGAAATGAGATCGCCGCTCATTACTGAATGGTGAAGATCGGAAGAGTGTAGAGAAGGGGGGGGGGAATTTTGAAATTCTGTCTTGGTGTTTCATGACGTTCGAGGAGACTTTTTTTTTTTTAGACCTCAGGTGGTAAAATTATATTCGCAATATAATGGGAAAACCGTAATGGTCCTCGGCTATCGGAAAGCTGAAAACAGAATTTAAATTAAGACTTTCCGTTGTTGCAGTTTTGTGTTGTTTTTTATCTGTCAGATACCGTTGCGCCATGAGTTAATCCTAGAAATTGAGGGTTGAAAAAGTACCCTAATTAAAAAAATTGGTAGATCATGCGCGATATAATGTGACTATGAGATCTACTATTGTCGGTAATTACATTGCTCATTCCTGAACCCACAGTGTCATCATTGCAAGGTGACTATGAATTTTAAAAAGGGGCATGCAAAAGGCAGGCTATTTTTCCAGCGTGGAACCAAGTTTGAACTCGGAATGCAATAGCTTCATGGAAGTATTGATTGGCGGTCATAATTATATGCAGGGACCCGTGGTTTGGTGGGCGCGGTCAACGCATGGTTTGCTTGACACGTACAATGTACAACACAGATTCGTTCGGTGTTACTTAGAGGTCCTGCACCCAAATGTACTAAACATGCGCGAATTGCCATCGGTGACTAGCTGTGGGTGACTTTTCACACTAAAATCGGGCTATACAGTCTTCAATAGAGAGGTGTTGTTTGTCTGCATGGTCACTTGTATTGCATATCGCCTAGACCCGTAGGCCTTCCCTGTTCTACGGGCTTTCTTTACCTACCGAACTCGGAGCCCTTGAGTCCGGTGGTTAACAGTTTTGCTGCTGTGGTGGATCCTTCCGCGTTACGCAGTTCTTGCGGGAGTACTGGGCAAATCTGTCCTTGTAGTGTCCCACCTCGCATCGCTATATGGCATAGAAATAACACAAGAAAGTGCAATGTTTTTGCGAGGACTGTGCAATCAACATTGGTTTACCAGAATGGAGTTAACGCCATTTAACATTCCCCTGTCAACATAATCAAATTGTAATAAATTAGAGGACTAAATCGAACCGTCTTGACCTTAATAGTGAAGTGTTAATTGACTTCTCATGAATGTTCAGACTTGTATTGGGCATACCAGCGATAAATGTTTTGGTGGTAGGCCTATATTTCCCGTTTCTGAAGCTCAAGGGTACTTGCTACTGTACTCACTCTCTGTCTTGGAACCTTCCTGGTCGGCCGGCATCATCTTCCGTAGTACTGGGACTGGTTGGCGGTTACTCTTCCCCTGGCTACTGTCAGACGATGATGTAGGACTGGGGATAGGGGACTGGGCAGTTCTTGAAGAGACTGCTTCAATAGTGTGGGGTATAGGTACTCCTCTCGCGTCCGTGGTAGCTTCCCTCTGACCGTATCCCTCTTGTGATTTTCGCGGTCCCTGACTGGTCAGTCCTCTCACATTAAAGAGACATGAGGAGATTTCCAGAAAGAAGCGCCCCCATTTTTTCTCGAACCTAGGTTTTTTACATATTTGGAATGCTTACCAATGTATTAGATCACACCTGATGTGAATAAGCCGAATATGCCGTCTTTATGTAATAAGATGATGATTTAGTAGTTTCTGTCGTGCACGACAGAAGTCAAAGCATGGTTTTCTATGGGGAACGATTACGATCGCAGGCAAGGTCAAAACAAGGTTTGCGGATTTCTTTTGCACCTTTTTGTCCAATAAGCCTTCCAAACGTTCTCGGTAGGTGGTCTACAACCGATCCAGTGAAATTTGAGAGAAATTCATATCGTAAAAAAATCATCTCCTGTCACTTTAAGCGCGGATTTCTTTCGCCCATTACTTTGTTGGGCTGATGCTGGATGTCTTCCTTGGGCCGCAGGGGCTCGCGCTGGTCGGTTTTCTTCCTTGGTTTTGGTGGGTTCCCCGTCAACCGTCAAACGAGTCCCCTGGTAAAGGGTGTAGGGCGATGATTGGGGCTTCAGTCTGGATTTCACATGTTTGTGATGGCTGGAAAGGTAACCATTTTGTACAGCTGCACTTTCTTTAGCTTTTCGTTTAATATGGCCGCTACTTGTATAGTCAAAACTGGTCTGAGGCTATGAATAAGTTTATGTTGCTCATAAGCCTCTCGGTTACTTGTACCGTAGTAGCTTCCCTCTGACCGTATGCCTCTTGTGATTTTGGTGGTCCCTGACTGGTCAGTCCTCTCACTATAAGTGCGGGTTTCTTTCGCCCATTAATGGCCTGATGCTGGATGTCTTCCTTGGGTCGCAGGGGCTTTCTCGGGCTGGTCGGTTTTCTTCCATGGTTTTGGTGGGTTCCCCATCCACCGTCAAACGATTCCCCTGGTAAAGGTTGTAGGGCAATGATCGGGGCTTCAGTATGGATTTCACCTGTTTGTGATGGCTGGAAAGGTGACCATTTTCCTGGAGTAGGGGGTACAGCTGCACTTTCTTTAGCCTTTCGTTTGGTATGACCGTCAGCTGTCTCGTAAAACACGCTGGTGTCATCGTCTTCGTAGGCGGAGTACCGCATGCTTGCTTCTGGGAGCGGGTACGGGTGATCACCATTATCGGCTTCATGATAATCTTCTCGTGTCTCATAATCTCTCCCATGAATGGAAACCTGTGGTCGTGACCTCCGGGCATCTGGAACTCTTGAAGGACTGGTCGGTGGTGATGGTATCTCTGCTTGAATGCTACTCTACGACCAGTACTTCTTGGTCTCCCTGGTGTGACTGTTTGTGGTGTCGATTGGTGGCTTGGTGGAGGAGCTGTCTGGACAAAAGGGTTTTGTGTTTTTGGTCGTCTTCCGGCCCCACCAATGGTGCGTGGTCTATCCAAAGGTCCCGTTGGTGGCGCGATGCATAACCTCTCTAATTCTCCCAGCCAATAACTATCTAGTGGGGATGGGTAGTCCGCATCTGGTGGTGCACTGAACGCTGCGACCTCCGCATCTAAATCACGGATATTTGGACGGCTGGGGCTTAGTTCTGGTGGTTGTCCGGGGCTACCTACATGGACCCCCATCGAGTCGTCGAAGCTGGTCCCGGTATGTGTGTCTTCCGGACTGCCTCCACTCTGAGGTGTGTTGCTAGGTACTGCGTGTACCGGTGTAGGGTATTCTTTCCTCGGAGATCTGTATCCAATAGCTCGAGAATCTGCCGGGGTTCCCAATCCAGGTGGGGTGCGTTTTGGTTTGGCGCCTTGCAGTACATATGGATCTTTAGGAGTGGGCGCAGCACCACTTAAAGTGGCTCCCACGCCGGAGTCGGTGAGATTTGGCCCGGTTCTTTCTTAAACCAGGTCCTGAGAGATTACATTGCCGCGTCTCCCGAAGGAGAAGCTCGGAATTCCTCTGTCTTGAAGATCTCTTCCCCATCGCCCCCCATCTCGGATCGTTCATTGCTGCCGTGTAGAAGGGGTTCATCCCCAGAAACTTCTTCTGTACCACCAATTGCCCCACTGGGTTCGCCAGGAATTCCTTCCTCCGCGGATGCGGTTGAACTCATTTTGATGAGTTTGGTGTTATATATTACCGAATTCAATCGTATTTGTTTTGGAAGAAATCCCACCGCTGCCACCAATGTAACGTTTCTTGCCGAGGGGGGCCTTATACTATTGATGGTCCTAAGTTACCGGAGACTCTCCCGTATTACATTCGTTCAATAAGACACAGGACAACTTTGTTTCAGCTTCTCTTTTAGTAAACCATTCTATTCATCTCTCAATGGGCATCAAACTTATGTGGCTGGGACGTATAGGCACACAATGACCATATTTTAGGCCGGGGTTTATGGGGGACTATTAGATTGGTATAGGGTCTACGAACGTGCACGGTTTGTTAATATTCGACTCAAGGGTTCTAGTAGGATCGACTGTACTCTCATTCTAACTGCCCACCGCAAAGCTGCCCGCGTTATACCGCGCTATATCAACCTGGATCTGGATGGTATAACTTGTATAACGGCACTACAAATCTCTGGTAGGAGAGTCAAGTCTACTCGCACCCTATGCCCGTTAAGGTTAAGGAATCCCAATTCATACCACACTAGGTGATGATCAAGCTTTGTAGGGTGATCTGTATTAAGTGTGGAAGAATCGGTGGAAACCGGATAGGTAGCGAGTTCCTACTAGATCCGCACTCGAGCCTTTCAGGCCCGAAACTAACTATCTCTGATTTTCTCCCCCTTTTATACTGTTTTGGAGTGACGTGATAATGCTTAGACAAGCACAAATGTGCATCACATGCTCAGGGGTGACCATCACATGTTCATGACAATGGCCTCTCCTGCGCCAACGTTCAAGTTCACTGTGTGCTCCCACTGCCAGTTCACAAGTTCAATGTCAAGCCAGACCAGGCTGTGCAAGGTGGTTTAACTAATAACGTCGGCATATAATAGTGCCTGTATACATATAACGGAGGGGCCCGCGTTACACTATGTTTACCAATATTTAATAGTTATTGCTTGTTTAGATAGTCGCTGTTCAGTTAAGCACTGTACATAAACAGAGCAACAATATCTTTGCATCATCTATATAGCATTAGAATAACAAGAAGAAAGTGCAATTTTTGCGAGGACTGTGCAATCAACCAGTGGTTTAACCAGAATGGAGTTAACACCATTTAATATTCCCCTGTCAACATCATCAAATTGTAATAATTAGAGGGACAATCGACCGTCTTGACCTTAATAGTGAAGTGTAAATTGACTCCTAATGAATGTTCAGACTTGTATTGGGCATACCAGCGATAACTGTTTGGCGTAGGCCTATATTTCCCGTTTCTGAAGCTCAAGGGTACTTGCTAACTGTACTCAATTATCTTGTTTTGAAACCTTCTGGTCGTCGGTATCTCTTCCTTGTACTGGGACTGGTTGGCGGATACTCTGCTGGCTACTGTCAGACGATGATGTAGGACTGGGGATAGGGGACTGGACAGTTCTTGAAGATACGGTTTCATTAGTGTGGGGTATTGGTACTCCTCTCGCGTCCGTGGTAGCATCCCTCTGACCGTATGCCTCTTGTGATTTTCGCGGTCCTTTACTGGTCAATCCTCTCACATTAAGTGCGGGTTTCTTTCGCCCATTACTTTGTTGTGCTGATGCTGCATGTCTTCCTTGGGCCGCAGGGGCTCGCGCTGGTCGGTTTTCTTCCTTGGTTTTGGTGGGTTCCCCGTCAACCGCCAAACGAGTCCCCTGGTAAAGGGTGTAAAGCGATGATTGGGACTTCAGTCTGGATTTCACCTGTTTGTGATGGCTGGAAAGGTGACCATTTTCCTGGAGTAGGGGGTACAACTGCACTTTCTTTAGCCTTTCGTTTGGTATGGCCGTTACTTGTATTCAAAACTGGTCTAAGGCTATGAATAAGTTTATGTTGCTCATAAGCCTCTCGGTTATTGGTCCCGTAGTAGCTTCCCTCTGACCGTATGCCTCTTGTGATTTTCGCGGTCCCTGACTGGTCAGTCCTCTCACATTAACCGCGGATTTCTTTCACCCATTACTTTGTTGGGCTGATGCTGGATGTCTTCCTTGGGCCGCAGGGGCTCGCGCTGGTCGGTTTTCTTCCTTGGTTTTGGTGGGTTCCCCGTCAAACGATTCCCCTGGTAAAGGGTGTAGGGCGATGAGGCGTCAGTATGGATTTCACCTGTTTGTGATGGCTGGAAGTGACCATTTTCCCTGGTAGGGGGTAACAGCTCACTTTCTTTAGCCTTTTCGTTTGGTCAGGCCCGGTACTTAGTATAGTCAAAAAACTGGTCTGAGGCTAAGGGGGATGAAATAGGTTTATTGTTTTGCTCATAAGCCTCTCGGTTACTGGTCCCCCGGAGTACCTTTCCCCTCTGACCGTATGCCTCTTGGGATTTGTGCGGTCCCTGATGGTGTCAGTCCCTTCACTATAAAGTGCGGGGTTTCTTCTCGCCATTACTTTGTTGGGCTGATGCTGGATGTCATTTTTTGGGCCACAGGGATTCGGGCTGGTCTGTTTTGTCCTCGGTTTTGGTGGGTTCCCCGTCAACCGTCAAACGAGTCCCCTGGTAAAGGGTGTAGGTCGATGATTGGGCTTCAGTCTGGATTTCACCTGTTTGTGATGGCTGGAAGGGTGACCATTTTCCTGGAGTAGGGGGTACAGCTGCACTTTCATTAGCTTTTCGTTTGGTATGGCCGTTACTTGTAGTCAGAACTGGTCTAAGGCTATGAATAAGTTTATGTTGCTCATAGGCCTCTCGGTTACTGGTCCCATAACTACAGTGCCTGCAATTATATTTCTTACTGCGGGACTTTTTGGTATCAGAGGTAGGAGGGTTGGAAGAAGAACTTCTCTTATGGTTTGACATTCTGTGAAATTGGTAGTTTTCGATGTTGCGAAGAAGTCGGCGAGGGGACGAAATGCTGTTCTGCTCAATTCGGACGTTTTATGCTTTTCCGGTTCCCACTGGACTATCCGCGCTAATTCAGTAATTGGGATGGGAATCAACGCTTCCCCTAATTACATCGGACAGTTTGGTGGACAGGTCCTAATGTGGCGGTGTGAATCGGCCTTTGAGCCTTGACCATACGATTGTGTCTCACGCCATGTAGGGATATAGTGACGTTATATAGAGTGACGTTATATTTCTATAACAGTGGTAGCTAGTGGTGTCTCAATATGAAAACTACCTTAAAAATATCTATATATTTGTTATTGTTAGTGTGGGACCGTTTTAAGTAAATGTTTCGTTGTTTCGATAACTTACGGTTGTTTCCTACTACTGCAGTAGAGATAAAAGTGGGTACGGTTTTAATTTTTGCGACCGTCCACCCTCGTTTCACAAGAAGTCCTTTGGCTGTCCTTCTGCCCGCAGCAGAGTCGTTCAGCACTTTTAATGGTTACTGCATCTGATTCACTTGCGAGTAGTCTAGACCTTGATCATGTCAATAGTTGACCGACCTTTATTGTCCGTACGTAAAAAATTATGTCACCATCCGATCTATGTCATGTAAAAACGATTAACTTCCATTTAAAAGGGAAGGGCTGGAAAAAGGTGAAGGTGCTTAAATGTCATCCGTGTCGGTTCGGGACCCAACGAGATGAGCTGGGGTATTTGGGTTTATTTGGTCAGCATACTGATGTGTCATCCCTACGACCGGTGGTAGGGATGTTTGACGCGGCAATGTAATTTCTCAAGACCTGGTATAAATCGTCTTCTGGTTGCCACGAATTTTTAGACGATGGGTAGTTCTTTCATTTTAACAGATACTGTTCACCCTTTTTGTTTTTCATTTGTAGGACGTCTTCTACTTCATATTCTTCGACTAACGAGTCGTTTCCATTGTTTTCTTCAAATGATGTTCTTTCATTTCCCTCTTCTTCGAGATCTTGAAGCATGTGTTCATGGTCGTCATGACTTGATGCGGGAACTTCACCAGGCTCGCTTCTTTCGGCTATGGTGGGGAGATTATCTGAAAGGTTTAATAACACCCCTCCTCGTCCTCTATAGTTTGTTCACTTTACCGATCAAGTTGCCAGGATGGAGGATGACGGCCCCGGTAAGGTTTCAATCGATTATAATGCAAAACATTAGGCTTGGACCTTGCGGATTTTTTGGATCCTATATGTTACGGCACCTAACCGATCTATGATGAGATAGGGTCCATCCCATGGTCTTTGCAGTGATGGGGACCGCCCTTCCTTTTTAACAAGATTGTGAAACCAGCGGCATCTCCTCTGTTATATTGTATTCCAGCTATTTTCCTGTCGTACCCATTTTTCTGCTGTAGGCTGCTTTTCTTGATGCGTTCACGAGCAAAATGGTGAATCCTGCAAGTCTCCGACGTAACTGGAAACAGAACGGTCCACGTTGCCTTCATTGTCGGGTGGCTTTTCCCATATTAAATCGACTCGAAAGTCGACTTGCCTTCCCAGCATCATCTTATTTTGTGAAAACCCTGTACTCATGTACTGCCGACCTGTACTCCATCATGTGGAATGGAAGGTGCCGGTCCCAATCCTTTTGACGCTCTTCAGTGAATACAGAGATCATATTCTTGAGGGTTCTGTTAAACCTTTCCTCCATTCCGTCAGACTGGGGGTGAAAGGGGGTCGTTCTTGTCTTTTCTATACTCAGACTTCTTATACTAAGAAGGAATGGAGTTGGTTAGCGCATCCGAATCTTCATAGGACTTGTTCGACCAAAACTCTGGCTACTGTCGTGGCTTCTTGGTCGGGTACAGAGAATGTCTCGGTCCACTGGGTGAAGTAATCGCTCACGACTAAGATCGTAGGTCTCGGTTGATGGACCCGTTAACCTTCCCATTGGTCCACCCACGTTGTGTATTTTGCGATAGGCGCTCTTGCAGTTTTCTGAGGGTCTTTTCTTGAAGCACAAATGTCGCATAGTTTGCACCATATTTGGACGTCTTTCTTGTACCCGGGCCAATAAAATCGCTCTTGTATACGTCCCTCCGTTTTCTTTATCCCCAAATGACCAGAGGTCTTAGCGTCATGCAGTTTATTACGAGATGTGTTTAAGTACGTAACAGTCAAGAGGCACACGGGAATGTTAATTTTAACAGCGTTTATTAGCTTTTATTGTAGGAGGATCTGAAGCACACTCGCTCGGTCACATCTTTGAACAGACTGCCACGAAGCATAAGTTGCAACTTAGAATAAAGAACTTAACAAATTATGAGTTTGCAGTTGCATATAATTAGTATAAAGAGAAACCACATGTGCACATGATTTATACTAAACTTGGCCCAATTCATAGAAAGATGTTGACCTGGCCTCAAGTTTACACAAGGGGCAATGACCAGTGCTCATATGGAAGAAAATGAATCCCTTGATCTGTAGGCTTAGGTAGCGGTGTGGACATCGCTGCACTGGTTAGTCCCATTCCCGAATCAGTGGCAGCACTCATGGCGCTCTCTTTGGCCATTGCTGCCTGGTGTGGCTCTGTCAGGGTTTCAGGTGCATTTTGATAGGTGCAAGCAACCCTTGGACAAACGTGTGGAGATGTTTCGTCATCTTCAATATTCAGACGTGTTGCCATGTACCCAAGATCTTGGTAGTAATTGTGAAACGTTTCGCCCACCTTTTTTTTTCGATCACGAAAACGTTGTCTTAGCTGGAACCTATGCGATGGAGAAATAGCAAATTTCTCCCGCAGCGCTTCAGTAAATAGGGTCAGGTCATCCAGGTAGTGTCATCTAACGCGGACAACCAGGCTGAGGCTGATGGTCGAGGAGAGCTTTGATACACGAAAGCCTACGGACGTCATTCAATTGTGCATGATCGGCATACCTGTTCAATTTGTCCAGCCAGTTCTCAATATCTTCATCGGGGTGACCGTGGAACTTCTGCGGTCGTAGGCTGGAGAAGAGGAAGGAGAACGTGAGTTGTCCAATAACTGTTTAAAAAGTTGTGCCAAATCCTCCATCTTGTTGTGTACACGGATTCTCTGCCAATGTTACGAGATGTGTTTAAGTACGTAAAGGTCAAAAGAAGAGGCACACGGGAACGTTCCATTTTAACAGCGTTTATTAGCTTTTATTTTAGGAGGATCTGAAGCACACTCGCTCGGTCACATCTTGGAACAGACTGCCACGAAGCACAAATTGCAACTTAGAATAATGAACTTAAAAATGATGAGTTTGCAGTTGCATATAATTAGTATAAAGAGAAACCACATGTACACATGATTTATACCAAACTTGGCCTAATTCAGAGAAAGATGTTAACCTGGCCTCAAGTTTATACAAAGGGCAATGACCAGTGCTCAAGCTGTTGACAGATAATGCCATACTATTGTAACAAGTTGTAGTATATCATTTCGGAAAGTTTTGGGTACCACTAACTGCAGTGAGGATTTATCACCCTGTGCAGATTCCCATTTTCCGGCAGAGTTGACCCTGTCAACCTTTAACCGGTCCCACTGCATCCAAAGGTTCTTGACCGATCGACTTTCAGGAGACACTACGTTCCATGTCGGCTAACCTACTTCCGCTTCATTCCTTCGTAGAACTACTCCTATATCTGGGTCCGAGAGCTGTTGATCTCAAATGTTATCACTTTCATCAGCTGAGCTACCAGGAACCTGCGATGCGTTGTATGTTCCTACTACTTTCAGCCATCTTGCCGTTTGACCAGCAGGGTTTTTGAAATTCAACAACCATCGCAGTGCATTGTGATCCGTGCGGACCAGGAATTGGGTACCGTAGAGGTAGTGATTTTAATGTTTCGTACAGCTTGTACTAGGCTAGAAGCTCTTCCGGGTGACCCAATAACCTCCCTCCTCCGGGTTAGTCAGTTTTGGCTGTAGTACCCGATGACTCGCTCCTGACCATCCTGTACCTGTGAGAGAACTGCCAATGCCAAGTGACTGGCATCGGTGTTCAATATGAATTGGCCATCTGGTACTGGGTAGGCCAAGATGGGGCCTTTGTTAACTGGATCTAAAGGCGGTGGAAGGCTTCCTCACATTCTTCATTCTTCACTCCAGTTGAAGGGTTTGTTCTTTTCAGTCAGCTGGTGTAGAGGTTTGGCGACGCTGGAGAACCCTTTGATAAACGTCCAGTAGTATGAACACAACCAGAGGAAGGAGAGGACTGCAGCGAGATTAGTATGCCGTGGCTATTGTTGTACTGATTCAGTCTTTTGCAGATCCGGAGATATTCCTCTGCTGGAAACTATGTGTCCTAAAGTTAGCAACTTCTGTTTAGAAGAGCTTGCATTTTTGGGGTTTAGTTTGAGATTGCACTCTGTAGGCGCTCAAAGACAACTTCTAGTCTTCGGAGCGCCTCTCGATCCTCAAAGGTACTCGTCACACTAAAAAAAGTCATATCCGAGTATTCCCTCTGTGTCTATTTCTCCCACATATGTGAACTTCAGAGTTATTATCTTGAGAGAGAACTTGAATTTGCCACTGTCATGTGTAATTAGCTCTGTTCCCGCTGCTGTTGTCACGGCTTCTCCCTCTTTCCAAAGGGGAGGCTTATTTCATGGTGACAGTTGCTCGTAGATACCTCGTTCAATTATGGTTACGTTTGATCCAATATCTACTAGGAAATTTACTTTCATTCCATTTACCTCAAGATCTACTCGGATTTGATCGTCTGATTGGACGTGGTTCTTAAATTCTTTCCGAGTTGTCTTTCACCTACCGAACCTTTTCCCGGTTTTAATCCGATAGCACCAAGTTTCCCGCCTCCGATGTGTGAACTCCTTTTGCTTGTTCTGGCTGCTGACATTCGGATTGTTAATGACCTAACACTCAGTGGTGTTTCTGTCGGGCCTTTTCTTTGATTCATTTGATTCTCTCCCTCTCTGACCCTGCCTCGGTTTCTTGAGTAGTTATCTCGAGGTCCAGTGTGCTGGCCTTTCGGTTGCTGCACCCGTGTTTGTTTTTAAGGACTTCTTTAACTTCAGAGATGAGATCTTTCAGCAGGTCTAGGTCCTCATTCTTGGTTTCTCTTTCTGCATTTATTGCTCTTGCAAATTTCTTACCTTCTGCAGAGCGAAATGCTTCCAGTTCCGCTGCTAACCGGATTGCGCTAAGGTGGTTGTTTGTGTTTTGTTGAATAGCTCATTGCGCTTGGTGTCAGAGTCCAAGGTTCCAGGAAAACATCCAATGCAATTGTTTCTTCAATGGCCTCTGGATAAGCTAGGTTTACCAGTTGTCGGATCTCTGTGTCTAGTTCCATTATAGACTCATCTTCCTGCTTTTTTATCATTTAAGTTCAGCCCTGTAATAGATGAGCTTGATTTTGGGTACCGAAGTTTCCCCGCAGCGTCTGCACGACGAGTTGATAGTCTGAAAATTTGCCTTTCTTCTCCAGTTCGTCTAAACATCTCATGGTCGCTCCATCTACGCTAGCGACGAGATATACTGCCCCTCTCCTCACTGGACCACCCGTTGATACCTGCTACCGAGTTGAAATGTTGTAAGTTGTCTTCCAATCTTTCTTTCTTCCCATCCTATCGATGGAGCAGCATCTCTGGTTTGCCTTTGGAGTATCCAATTTGGAAGTTTTTTTATTTTTATTTTATTATTTATTTCCTCTACCCAGGGTTACCCGATTCAGCTCAGAGCTGTTCTTACACGGGGTTTACAAAGAGTACAATGTTAACTAGAATTTCGCGGTTCTCGGCTTTCGCGCTCGCTATATTCAAAGAATATAAGCTGTGGGCCGCCCCATGAAATTTTTGACACACACATACACACATACATACACACGCACAACGGATTGCTAAGTGGTCCTGCCAGCTATAGCTGGCGGCCCACAAAAACCACATCAAATTTACAATAAACAAGGGGTCTCGTGATGTACTCCGCTCATTTTGTGAATACGTTCCTCTGGTTATAGTCATACTCCCCTCTTGGTAACTGGTCTCGGTAGATTAGCGGTTCCCTTCCTCTGCTGTAGTGGTGCTCCTGTATAGAAGGGTAGCTCATTCATTGGAGACCCTCCGAGGATTCTTCCCCTTCAGCACAATAACCATCATCCACTGCCGGGATATCCCCACCATGTCTGCGGTAGGGACCAATGTTTTCCATTCCATTCTCAGGCTAGTATATTGCTGGTCTTGGTCTTTTGGTATAGCGCCTTGGAAACTTTGTGGGTTTTGGTAACCGGAAGGTGCGGCTGCTTGGTTGATTGCTGCGACCTCGTCGCTTTCCCTGTATTCGTAGATGAGCCTACTTGATGGGGTTCGTTTTCTTTCAATGCTTCCAATGTTTACTCTCATGGAATCATCGAGGTGGTTCTCTACGCTGGAAAATTCGCCCTCTCTCAAAGTTTGATCTTGTGTGGCCGGGGTCGATGATTGGTGGAACCCACTGACCGAGATCTTGTTCTTCAGCATTTTAATATCAGCCATATCATTAGCTATGGTGCGTGTATCCTCCTGCTGTCGTAACCAGGTAGGTTTCCTTTCCTATTGTACAAAGGTACAATGATAGCTGGTCCGGTCGTCTTATGTCTCTGGTTCGAAGTAGACCTTTGCTAGGTGTCATGATCCTGATGTTGAACATACAATCTTCCCTACAACTTCCCCGTAATGGTTCTGCTCTTTGTACCTATGCCCGAGTCGTTTCCTCGTTACAAGGCTCCATTTCAAATAATGTTATGTCTATCTTACCTGAAGGTTAGCGAGGCTGATTCTAAAATTAACGTCTGAAAGTTGTTGTACAATACTGGAAAGTTTTCTGGACAGTCTCTTCTTATGAAAACCCAAACCTTATCAGCAACACGATATCAAACTGGCTTGGCGCGTTTATCATACTGAGTTTTCATCTTTTGTTTCGCCTTGTTAAAGGTGCAACGAGAGATTTCACATATCAGGTGTCCCTAAAAAATCGGAAGTACTGATTTTTGCCCTGATGTAAAGCTTTCCATCAAAAATATCTCCATCTGAAAGGATTAAGCAGAGAAATGTTTCTTTGGTACAAACATTTCTAATTTCGTATAGGAGCAATGCGAAATTCAGGCTGTTTTATATTGAAATGTAAGCATATCAAAGTCACCTTTTTTCTCTCTTTAAGACATTTCTGTAGCCAAATGCAAGGTAAGAAATCTATTGAGTGTCTAATCTATATGAAAATACTATTATGCCACAATATTTGGGTGCCTCAAAAATCTCTCGTTGCACCTTTAATGTTTTCTCTCGCTAGATCTTGCGCCGATGACTGACAATGCGTTCTTATGGTCATCGAATGAATTACTTGCACCACGACGCTGCAAAAGTTCAATATCAATGGGAAAATATGGTTCTTGTTTGTAAAGAGGAAAGAATGGGACTCCACTGTAATTTCAGATGGGAAGACACATTGAGACACGATAGGCGAAAATAACTTGTGGGAGGTAACATCCTAATCTAATTGATCATTGCTCGTATACATAGACAAGGCAACTTCCAATGTTCTGCTGAAACTTTCTACTACACCATCAGTTTGGGGTGATAATTTGAAGTGTTAATTTTGTTAGTATTCATTAGGCCCTGATGTATAAAATACATGCAAACGTTCTTCGTCCGGAACCTCCAATTATAGCCCGATACATGTTAATATTCTCCGCATACTCCTGTACTGATTCCGTCGTTTCTGTTTATTAGACAACTGCTGTCGTTTATGAAAAAGTGTTGGCTAGGCGTTAAAGGTACCATGAAATGCAAATAGAATTGATGTGGTTTGTGTCAAGTCTACAAGGAGGGACGAGAAAGCATTCAATATCTGGGTTGGTGATGACATCATTAGTGAAACTATTGATTTTTCAGAGAGAAAATTCCAGGTGACTGGTGTGAATCTATTCATGACACTGACTGAAAATGGTTTTACTAATGATGTCACTGGTAGTGTATTCTTTTTTTCTGGCCCTGTTTATTGGAATGGAATGTCCCATAAAGATTTGGAGTAGGTTTATCATCTCATTTCCTGTGACCTTTAAAGCATAATGGCCAAGCCAGTTCCTCGTAATCATTAAAATGATGTTGCTGTAACCATGCTGCTGCCGGTTGATCTAACAGTGCCTTAAAGCATGTACATTTTCTGTCATCATCATTGTGCCCTTAAACTTTGGAGGCCGCAGGAAACCACTAGCAAAACAGGGATTGTTTGGCAGGCTGGAGTTTTGTGTTAGTTGTAGCAACATTTGCTGCGGGAGATGTTTGTTATCCACGTCAATTTCCAAACCCAGTGTGAAAGTAATCATAGTCCGGCAGGTATCATAGTCCGGGCTCCATAGACGACAACGGAATAAAGCGGGAAACTAATGTTGCGTGAAGAGTCAACTGAATCGATTGCCCTATTGTTCACCATTGTTCCCGGACTGTGAGCCCGAAGGACTATATCTCCTGCCACACCGGATTAAACCACCATTGTTACGGAACCACTCTTGATGTACAAATGGGAAATGGAACACACAGCTCAACTTGAAACTCAACGACATCAACGTTAACAGTGATGTATGCAAATAAAAAGCATCTGTGTAAGAGTCAATTTAAGGTACACATGTTGCCTTGTACAACAACTGGAAAGCTTGGTAAACTGACCATGAAATGTTTGTCTGGTTGTGCACGCTATGCTGCCTTCAGTTGTCACAAGTGAATTTGGTTTTGTGCGAATCCCTGCCTCCACTTCTTAGTGGTGAGTGGGGCTCAGTTCTGAAGCTTTGTCAGTGATGAGCTGGGCCATGGGTCCACATAGCCGCCTAAACTTCTCAATAGTTTTAATGTGGGAGCCACATGTCTCCCTTCCCTTGTCAGTAGTAAATTAGGCCTACGGCCTGGTTCGGGACAGGGAGCTGTTTGGCTGCCTTTGCCTGTTTGTGATAAATAAAGACCCCAAAAAAAGTAACGCAGCATGTCTAAATACCCCCATAGGTTTACAAACCATTGGTCTTAGGACGAAAACATAAAATTATATCAATAGTTCGATTTCTTCCTTAAATTTTGATACCCTTCTTGCCCCATTGCGATCAATATTGCCAACACAATACCCATTATAAGAAAATCTCTCCCTTTTTAAAAGTTGCAATAAAAGGTATAGCCATATTGATTGCCATTCAGTGAAAGACCGCATTCTTCCCGTGAAGTGTTTGTCACTTAATGCATGGCCTGATGCATGGTTGTGTATTGTAACTTTGTAAAAACAGACTATTGATATAATTTTATATTTTTGTGCATAGATCAATTATAGTTCGTAATTTATGGGGGTATTTAGACATGCTGCGTTACTTTTTTTGGGGTCTTTAGATTAAAAACACGCATCTGCATTAGTAATAGTTGGTTGACCCTCAATGTCAACTTCATCTCAACCGTTAGTGTCGGTTGAGGTTTTACTCTCATCAGCTGACTATTGGCAGATGAAAGGCTTGAAAACACACTGTTTTGATCGTGATCTTTCAGTCCTCTACATCATTATCAGTATTCTATTTGTCTTTTACTGCTTCCTCCTAAGATGATATACTTTTCTCTTTGGCTGGATATGTTAACAAGATCGGTGCTTGCGGTTTTTCAAGGAATTGCTCAGTCATACGTTTCCCCTTTTGAAATTTGAAAATGCCTTGCATAATAAATGACATCTGGTAAACTTGGACCTCATGTAGCCTGCTCATGTGTCTAATGTTTCTACTCGTCTATCCAAAACTACAATTATGATGGATGCGTATCCACTGAAGAATTTCTCCCAGCAATCTGAATCAGTAAGATTCAAGTGGCAGTATACTGATGGCGTGGAATCCTTTATAAAGCATGTTAGGAAAACAGCAAAATGTGCAGATAACAGTCAGTCAGTCAGTATAGGTTAGGTCAGAGTGCCCGCTAACAGAGGTCTTCTAAATACCAGCGAAATTACATATCCAGGTTACTTTATTCGATGTGACAACTCGCGCCAGGACTCAAGAAAAGCTAAACCATAGCTCGATGTATGCGAGTGTACCAAGAACTAGTGGGTTTGTTGGTCTGTCATCTCTCTAACCACAATATCTTGCAAGAACTTATGCACACAAAGGAAGCATATTTCCTGAGCTGCTTCCCAGTTTTGCCGGTCTCGTTTGGGCAGGTTGTCTTTGGCGAGTCATTTGAACTGTCAATCAAATGCCTGTCTGTCGAGATAATTGATGCGAATCTTATATATATCCCCATGTTAAAAAAAACCGTATTTCGTGGTCATTTGGGTTGACAAGCTTTGTGCCGGTGTATGTAGTCCTGGTCACCTAACCTACGCAACATATAAGACATGACATATAAGACGTGTGGGAGCACGTGTGGTCCGGTGGAAAAGTGCAGGACTCGTGACCAGTAGATCGTGAGTTCGAGCCCCGCCGTGGCCAACGTGACATGTGACGTTAAGCTTAAAGGAGCATAATTGCATGAAAAAAATTGACATAATGAAAAGGACCCTTACTGAAATCACTTCCACGAGTTTTAAAACAATTCGATGTTTACATTCTGTAAAAACAGTAAAAACAGGAAGAGTTCCGGGGGAGGTGGCAGTTTGTGGCAATTTCTGGAACAGAAAAGCAAGGTGTTGACATCCCTGACAGAATTTACAGAGCATGTTTTGCGACACAATTCAAAAGCATTCAGACCGGGATTCAGCCATTGTATTTAGGCTTGTAGTAAGATATTGATCTGGCAAGTGAAAGATGGATTAGCCGGGATTAGCACATATACAATAGCAATGATCTGTGAGCTGATGACAACATGCTTTTCAAGTAAAACAAATGATGTATTCAAAACATTGCAATTCATATTTTCGTAAGCCAAGAAGTATTTAAGTACATTATAAGTTATGTTGTTTAAATTGCACCTTTGATGAAGAGTTGTTTCAATTACGGAATATATTGCTAAAGAGCACAATGGAATGATATCTTACCTCGGGAAGTTATTCAGCTTCAGTTATTTTGGTTGTATAGGTATTCATTGTGTATTTAACATAACCAGTTTCGCTGTTATATTTAGTGTACCATTATATAGAATTTTCCCCAAACTGCAATTGGTTTACATTGCAGAATTTTCTCTCACTTCTAACATTTAACTGCGTGAACACTTTCAATGAAACCACGGCAAAAATGTCTGGGCGCGGCTTAAAGCTGCAATGACTTGTTGATTTGGTAATGTATTACACCATTGCTTTTCCGTTGCCGTTGTAGGCTTCAATAATTTTTAAAAACACATCCTTGAAATGACTTAATCAACAGAATGCTAATTCGGTTGAATATGAGTTGATGGTACACTAAAATTTTCTGAACACAACACGTCTGCGAGCATTAAATAGGATTCTAAAATATTCACTTCAACAAACTGTGATCGTCGCTGTTCTGGCATACTACTGACACATGATAAAATTTGTAGTTTTGAAAAAAAAGCACGGTTTATAATTTTTAGTAGTTTCATATTTAACCATAAAGATGTAATAGTATATTATTTTAAATTTGTATTAAGCATAAATTATGACACCAATAAATTTGTTAATTAACAGTAATTAAGGCTTAAAGTTATGTGTCGGTATGTCAGAACAGTATGAAATATCATTCCCATAGAAAATTGACATATGCCGGTGTGAAAGGAGATATGGGCCGGCAGGATTCATAGTCCGGCTCCATAGACAACGGAATAAGCGTCAAACTAATGTTGCGTGAAGAGTCAACTGAATCGATTGCCCGATTGTTCACCATTGTTCCCGGAACTGTGAGCCCGGAGGACTATATCTCCTGCCACACCGGTCATGTGTCGCTCTCACAAAAATAACGAAGTAACTTGTAGGCTCCATCGGGATTCGACCCCGAACCTACTAAGAAGACCACCGCCGACACCAGTACACTACACAATTAAAAAAACAGGTCATTGCCCCGCGCGGGAGCGCGGGACTATAGATGTGGAATAACTTGACAGACATGGAGTTTTTGCGGTATTGAAGCATGAAGAGCCTTGGTCATAACAATTTTCCATGACAATTGAAAATGATGAACAGTGCTAAAATTACGTAATGGTTGTGATGAACATGGCATAAATATTTATGCAAACACAAAATAGTTTTTGTGAAAGTAAAATGTTGATACAGTGTGAGATAGATTGTATTTTCAGTGTTTTTATACAAATTTATATTGGATCTGTGCAAGGTTCTATTTCTGTTTAAGTGGGTCAAATATCAGGCTAGTTGGGCGAAGTGCAGCAGTGCCTGGTTATATCATTGCATATTCAGAAATATTGACAATTTCTTGACAGCTGACAGCAGTTAACGATGGTCGAGTCGACTATTTAGGTACTACAGTCAACTTGAACAAGAGTATAGTGAACTTGAGTTAAGTTTACGATACCACTATATATACCATCAGTTTTCACAAATAAAAGGTCACATACACTAGCATTGTTTGTTTGGAAAATTTTATTTATCTCTCAATTCCAGTGCTATTTTCGGATGTTTTAAATAATTCTTGCCTGCAGTGCGGGACATACATTGGTGCCCAGCAACCAACACGTTTTTTTCCTTTTGTTTGATGTAAAGGGTTTGCTTACGATGATTGACTGGCGGTTCATTGAAGTTAAACCATAGAGTTATAAATAATGGTAGAGGAGACTCACCCTTTTAGAATAAGGCTCTTCTGTTCTATATGCAACTCAGATTTTTTAGATATAACTTTCAAATGTGGAACAATCACAAGCAATCGTGTAGGACTTTCACTAGTCTACTAAGTATAAATTAACTATTTTCGGCGATTAATATTTTCGCAATTTGTCGTTCTGCTATGTTGTGTTTAGTTTTTTTAAATTTCCATTTCTTCCTTCCACAGGTTATACACTCACCCGGTTTAATTTTGTGTGCTGTTATTTTCGCAGAGCGGGTCTATTCCCTCGAAGGCGCGAAAATAAATATGGCGTGACCAATTCACAGTATTATCATAACCTGCTTATCCCAACTCTGCTAACTCTGCGCGGGGGCGCTATAAAACAAAACAGCGGTTCCCCGGCGTGGTTATTGTTACGAACCACAGAAACGCGGTGTGAAAGTATCAAGTCGGCAGGTATCACTAGTCCGGCCCGCTCCATAGAGACGACAACGGAATAAGTGGTGAAACTAATGTTGCGTGAAGAGTCCAACTTGAATCGATTGCCCTATTGTTCACCATTGTTCCCGACTGTGAGCCGCGGAGGACTATATCTCCTGCAAAAAAAAAAACAAACGCGTTCCAACCGAAGAGAAACGGGTGGTAGCAACGGGAAGTTTTGAAGTTGCCCTCAACCCATAAACCTAGACCAAAGTAATTGAATAAATGGGCACCTAATATAGCTTTCACAATTATATATTGTGCTGTAGAAGCACAGTTAATTTTTTTTGGTTCCGATATCTCAATTTTGCAATAATGTTTGTAAGGGTCATTCACTTTAAACACCTTTCAGCAGAACCATTGAAATAGCACTGGTTTATGGTTGAACCTCCTGAGTCTTCTCCTGAGCTGTCAAAAGTTGGAACGTCTCCTTTTCGTTAATTCCTGTGACTTATGTAAAGGATGTCATCTTTGTTTTTTTTCTGTAGCTTTGCGAGACCTAAATACATTAAAGCAATAACAGCACATTTTTTTAAGAGCGCCCCGGTTGTATTGGTAAATGGCTAGTAAAATATACCTGTGAGATTTTTACACGGTTGTATTGGTAACCGGCTAGTAAAATATACCTGTGAATGGTTAAGCTCCAAAATGTCTATGTGTCGCAAACGAAGGAGTTTTGTAGTTATAATATTCGACTAATTAATATCGGAGATCTCCGATAATTCAACGGCTGTTGGAAACGGCCTTCGCAGTATGAAGTAGCCGTGAAATAGCGCCATGCACGTGTCTACGCTCATCCATTAGTTGTTTTATTGGTTCAAGAAAGTCAAGTTAGAGGTCATTTTCTTGAGTTGGCATTATTTCATCATGGACGGACATAAACTTAGCATTTCCAGCTCTGCCGTTACGTACAATCTGAGATCCCAATTCTAATTACAAACTAGAATTTCAAATTATGATAAATATGCATTTTGTAGGATTCTCGTTCGAAGGTATAGTTTCCTAGACAATTACCAACATAACTGTGCAAAAATATCAAATTTTGAAAATTGAGGGCGCTCTTAAAAATGTGCTGTTATTGCTTTAAATGAAGGAAGCACGTGGACATGTAAGATATACACTTTATCTATGATTTCACAAATTACTATATTCAATTATTCATATTTGCAAAATTGAATAAAGTAGTAACTTTCATATGATTTGACTTTGTTCAACAGTTCAAGCATTTTTATTTCTTTTGACTGACTTTAAGTAGTTTGGATAAAGCATTATGGGTACTTATTTTGAAGATTTTTTTAAATACGGCATGACCATTTCCACATGTAGTTCTTCAGCAATGCAAGCTGACTTTACTATGATTTGGAACAATCAGGAACATGTTTGCAGGAACTCGAGTTTTAGAAAAAAAGGAATCGCTGTTGTTGAAATCCAAACGGGTCTTGCAATTTGGTACATTTTGAAATAACCGTAAAATTCATAATCCTTGTACTTTTTGTCTCGTCTGAACTTTGTTCTGGAAGCGACCTAGTAATCACTCTTCTCGCTGTCTGTCTGTCTGTCTGTCCGTGTAAAAAAGCTGGTAAGCGAGTTATCTGGAGTTCCCTAAGGGCAGGCTACGGCGATATAACTTGGTGGAAGGAAGCGCGTTAATAAGTTCTCGACCAGATTAAGTTTTGGGCGCAAAATTTGCAAATTAGTATGCAAATGAACTAATTAATATTCATAATTGTATTTCTGAAACGGTATGCAAAAAATTATTTTGCTGCATGAAAGACCAGCATAATTTACATGCATCTTTTGTATGAATTATGTATGAAATGCTTAAAATATGCGGGTAAGGTATGCGAAGTAAATATGCATAATTGCTGTATCGCTAAAACGGTACATGCAAAATTCCTTTGCTGCTTGAAAGATCTTCATGGTATCTTGTGTAAATCGTAATTTGGGTCATAGGTCACTTGGGCAGATTAGTCCGTGCACCCTGGTAACGAGACAGTATTTTAAAGCCGCATGCGTACACAAACCCGGCTAAACCAGTTTTGGTATTCATCGCTGGCCCGCCATACCATGTTCGTCGAATAATACGGCGTAAGAGGGTCGAGTGAGGACCACAATGATTTAGGCTAATTATGTGCCCCGGAAGTATTTCCGGTCATGTTATGTCATTTTTGTTCATGTCAAGAACGCGTTTGTTTTTATTTACTTTAACGAAATGGCTATTCTTCTGTTGGAAGTAGATTTGCCGGGGGATTTGCAACGAGCAATGAAGAACTGTAGGAATTGATGCAGCGATTTCTTCAAAATGTAAACAAATCGCGCCCCCTATTTTTCATCAAAGTCCATTTTTGCACTGTTGTATTAACCCAGGAGCTAGCAGACATTTGTCACACACATCTCAGGAACAAAAGGTTTGAGTGATTTAAATATGTTCACATCAGAATGACGGACCCGGAAACCGATTCGTAAGTACAGCAATGGTGGCCTTAAGGGGGGGGGGAATGGGTAAGGGGGGGGGTCCAAATTTTTAATTATCCAGTTCGTGTTGAAAAGTATACCATGTTATTTGTCTAACACAAGGGATTTCAGGAAGATATAGTTTGTACTATTACAGTGTAAAGTTTAAGAGTTTATAGGCTAAAAAACAGCCAAAAATCAATAAAAAGGGTCAATGTTCAGTGTACAGGGGTCAAATTTTAAAGTTGCTCCGATTTAGACAAAATGTTGTAAGTATTGATGGAGTTAATAGGATTAAAAAATAAGGAATAGTTTGACTGTCTAAAATATCTAGTTACCGATGTAGGGGCAAAGGAAGGTCAACCTTTGCATTCAATGGGGCTGACCTTGTTTCCCCCCTACTTCTTAAGCACGATTTGGACACTCAAAAAAAAAAACTTTAAAAAAGGTTTGAGCGATGACCAGGGTAAAACAGAGTTGTGTTTTAAAAGATATGCGAGTTGTTAAAAAGTTGTTTAAAACTATACAACCTTGTTAAGACAACATGTTATAACCAACAAATAAACAATGTGTTAAAACTTAAACAACAGCACTTTAAATTTGTGTTTAAAAAAAGGGTTTGTTTAAAACAGTGTTCTAACAGTGCAAGGTATTGCCATTGATTCCTCATGTCTGTATGATGTTGCTTTAAGTAGCGCAGGACGGAACAAAATCAATGGCAACTCTTGGGACTTCTATATGAACGTCTACCCAGTTTGGACTGAGTTGGCCTCGTTCGCGATTAAATAAACTTTGAGGTTCTACTGTGAGTTCAATAATTTTGACTGTATATTTCTCATTTATTGAAAAAAGAAACAATGGAACCAAAACTCATGGTGGATCGGCTCAAATGTCAAAGGTCATCACGAAAGGTTAACTCTTAAATATTGCTCCGATTTCTTCAAAAATGGGCTCAAAATTGTTCATCTTCCTCAAAGACGCAACAAAAACATTTTGCCCCGTCTAACATATTTTTAAAATTCGGGACGATCAATAGAGGTCAATGGGGTGACCTTGTTTGTCATTTATCTTGATAACACACAAATTACAAATGGAAAGTGTCAACTACTTTCTTGATGCAATCCCTGTGGAAAGGTTAAACAATTTGAGAACAGTTTTAAAGAAATCGGTGCAATCTTTGACTTTGGACGAATTTTGTCTTAGAACTCGGTAAGCCATACCTTTTTTAATCCTTGTAACACGTGGTTACCTTTTTACAGCAATCTAAGCATTTTTCATTTTGACCCTGTATTATCGATTCCCCCGCCTGGATTCCGCCCACACCCCCACTTTCTCGAGGGGCACTCGCTAAAATATGTTCTTTACCCTTCATAGAAGACAAATCCACTGAGAAATGTGCTTCTGCTCTCCACGGTACGGATATAGCTCCAAAATTACCCATAAACCACTCTTGTGCAGAACAAGATCCATAACTTATTGATGGACCTAATTTCTATTCCATTACCACCATGTATTTAAATACAAAAGAGGGGGTCTAGCGACCTATGCTAACAACGCGGTTAAATAGAATAGAAATGGGGTTACGCGCACTGTTAAAAATATTCCGTAAATTCGAACTTGGCAGCAGTATTCCAGTCATTTTTAGGGGTAAAATTACAGAAATTTCTGTCAGTTAACGGACTTTGGACCCAGTAATTTTACAGAAATTTGTCTCATATTACGGAAAAAAAAATGTGTTTTTTTTAACAGATTTTCCGTAATTTTAAAATTACGGAACCACAAAAAAAAATTCCGGAAATATGCTGCCAGAAATTTGAAATATTTCCGTAAATTACATTTTTATGTTTTTTGTTTTTTATTCTTATTGTTTTCTAAAACAGATTTTCCGTAAATTTACGGAAAATCTGTTTTCTTATTACGACATTTTTACAGTGCGGCAAATAGTTACTGTAAGTTAAGTTGTGTTTTGCACAAAGATTGTTAGGGCACAGTATGCCAAAACAACTTTGCTTTCATGATTTTTGTTCATCTTGTGTCCTTTTCGGAAAAATTATGAAATATACGGTCAAATTAATTGAACGGACAGTAGAAGCCCAGGGTTTTTTTATTTATTCGTAAAGAGGAAAGTATATTGGCTTTGCGTCATGAAAAAAATAGCTCAATATTAAATTCGGTGATTGATTAAGGCACATGAAGTCTGTTTCAAACTGCGAGTAATAAACAATGGCTTGTACTTGCAGATAAAAATCAATTTGAAGGCTTTCATCCTCTGATACCGAGACGGATGTACTGGATATCACAGTGCTATAGACCGTATTCATAGCCAGCAAGTGGTGGCAACAGAACCGTAGAAAGGGGGGGGGGGGGTGGAGGTGGGGGAGGATGGACGCACCCCTCACCCCAAAAATGACAAAGGTCCGCTTTATGATGTGAAGGTCCGCTTCATGATGTGAAGCGCCGCCTTTTAAATTCTGTGGTTTCAGGCTTGTGAGCATGGGTATATGAATGGAATAATCAGCGGTTATTTTTTTTGCATTACGCATGGCGGGCCGTTAGTACAATGTTTTCTGAACAGTGCTATAGACCGTATCAATAGCCAGCCATGTTGGTGGACCAACAGGGTCGTAGCCAAGGGGGGGGGGTGGGGTGGGGTGGGGTGGGGGTGGGGATGGGTGGGGGTGGGGGTGCGAACGCACCCCCTCCCAAAAAAATTACAAAGGTCGCTTTATGATGGTGAAGGTCCGCTTCATGATGTTGAAAGTCCGCCGCCTGTTTAATTCTGTGGTTTCAAGGCTTGTTTGGCATGGTATTGAATTGATAATCAGCGGTTAAAAACTATTGGCATGACGCATGAC
Organism: Ophioderma brevispina; assembly: GCA_023653785.1. Lineage (NCBI taxonomy): Eukaryota > Metazoa > Echinodermata > Ophiuroidea > Amphilepidida > Ophiodermatidae > Ophioderma > Ophioderma brevispina. Next base: position 43,538 of record JAMKCH010046935.1, read on the forward strand.
TGGCGTTATTACACTGTTTTCTGAACGCTGTGATGGTCTGCGGGTCACCTACCTCCCTCCCTTCCCTCCTTAGAATTTGGAGACGACGTGAAAAAATTGGGTCAAACGGCGAGCAAGCGAGCCGAAAAAAAATGCTTTGTTAATACGGAAAGTCCTTCTGGAAACTCCGCACACCCACATAAATTCCTGGTTACGGGCCTGGTGGACAAGATAGACGCATTCCAGTACTACAATACATTCACCTGTCAATGATCCCTGTGCAATCAATAAACATGGATCGATTGACAGCTTAATGTATTGTAGTCCTGGAATGTATGCATCTTGTCCACCAACATGTCTGGTGGCTGACGTCATATTGAATACGGTCTATTATTTGCTCGAGTCAATGCAGCATGATGTACATACTGGTCACTGATATTTAGGAAAAGAAATTGTGATGACATTTTATTCATTTTCAATCAAATGTGCAACTTTTGCACTCGACATACCCCAGAGTATTGAAAAGGTATAATTAGACAATAATAACTGCGCAGAAATCAGTTACTTCGCCGATATGCGTAACCAAAGTCCTCATGCAAGTATCTTTCTCTCTTTGATCCCATGGAGTATATGACCTAATACTAGCAATTTAGACACAAAATGGACATTTTGAGTTTGGGAAAAAAATGATTGATAGTGGCTTTAAAGCAAAAGATAGCACCCACACCCAGAGAGTACCGCTTTTGTAGTAAAGATTTTCAGGTCAGTTGAAGGATAAATCGCTCGATCCAGATATTGAATAGTAGTCTAGGCTACAGCAAAGAGTAAGTCTTGAAGTTGAAGCAATTTTTGGTTGACATCCGCCGCATAGACGGACAGTGGCGTAACCAGTGGGGGGCGGGGGGCAAGCTGCCCCCCGGACACAACAAATTGGGAAGGGGAGCCAAAAAATGGGAAGGAAAAAAAAAGGGAGAAGGAAGAGAAAAAGAGAAAGAAAAAGAGGGAAAGAGAAGAAGAAAGGGAACAAAGAGAAAGAAAAATAGGGAAAGAGAAGAAGAAAGGGGGAAAAGAAGAGGGAAGAAGAGAAAGAAAGGGGGAAAAGAAGAGGGAAGAAGAGAAAGGGAAGGGTGAAGGTTGCCCCGGCTGGGTCTAGCCGGCGAGCGCAGCGAGCCTAAAAAATTGGCGCCTGAAAAATCGGGAAACTTCTTGAGTCTCCCCCCCCCCCCCCCGAGGCTCAGGTCTGGTTACGTCCCTGAAGACGGAGATAATTACAAAACTGGATCTCTTACAAACATCAGATCTGCGATAAATCGTCATCTGAAGAGGTGTGGATAGGTGATTGATATTTTGACAGAGCCAATAATTTTCCAAGCTAAAGTTCTTAATAAAATGTGTATAGTAATATAGGACACAATATTCTCAAAACAATGATAAAATTTAATTCTTGTTTTCGTTCAAACACAAATTTATTGGTCTCGCTATGTGTTGAAAAAATATTTTTTCAACTCACAGCTTGACCAATAAAGTGTATTGGACTTAAAGATTCCAATTTTATACCAAACTTGCTCAGAAGAACCACTGACCCAAGCTTCATATCCCTAACGTCTCTTAAAGGGATATAATGGCATGAAAAAATTGACATAATGAAAAAGACCCTTACTGAAATCACTTCCACGAATTTGAAAACAATTTGGATGTTTACATTCTGTAAAAACAGTAAAAACAGGAAGAGATCCGGGGGAGATGGCAGTTTGTGGCAATTTCTGGAACAGAAAAGCAAGGTGTTCACATCCCTGACAGAATTTACAGTGTATCTAGCATGTTTTGCGACACAATTCAAAAGCATTCAGACTGGGATTCAGGCATTGTAGTTAGGCTTGTAGTAAGATATTGATCTGGCAAGTGAAAGATGGATTAGCCCGGATTAGCACATATACAATAGCAATGGTCTGTGAGCTGATGACAACATGCTTTTCAAGCAAAACAAATGATGTATTCAAAACATTGCAATTCATATTTTCGTAAGCCAAGAAGTATTTAAGTACATTATCAGTTATGTTGTTTAAATTGCACCTTTGATGAAGTATTTTAGATGCCGAGTTGTTTCAATTACGGAATATATTGCTAAAGAGCACAATGGAATGATATCTTACCTCGGGAAGTTATTCAGCTTCAGTTATTTTGGTTGTATAGGTATTCATTGTACTGTATTTAACATAACCAGTTTCCCTGTTATATTTAGTGTACCATTATATAGAATTTTCTCCAAATTGCAATTGGTTTACATTGCAGAATTTTCTCTCACTTCTAACATTTAACTGCGTGAACACTTTCAATGAAACCACAGTAAAAATGTCTGGGCGCGGCTTAAAGCTGCAATGACTTGTTGATTTGGTAATGCATTACACCATTGCTTTTCCGTTGCCGCTGTAGGCTTCAATAATTTTTAAAAACACATCCTTGAAATGACTTACTCAACAGAACAAGGATGCTGACACATTACTGCCAGCATTTACCAAACTTGAAAAACATGTTGTCATCAGCTCACAGACCATTGTTATTGTATATGTGCTAAACCCAGCTATTCCATCTTTCACTTGCCAGATCAATATCTTACTACAACCCTAAAGTAAAATGCCTGAATCCCGGTCTGAATGCTTTTGAATTGTGTCACAAAACATGACAGGTACACTGTAAATTCTGTCAGGGATGTGAACACCTTGCTTTTCTGTTCCAGAAATTGCCACAAACTGCCACCTCCCCCCGGAACTCTTCCTGTTTTTACTGTATTTACAAAATGTAAACATCCAAATTGTTTTCAAACTCGTGGAAGTGATTTCAGTAAGGGTCCTTTTCATTATGTCATTTTTTTCATGCCATTGTGTCCCTTTAACTTTTCAAATATCACGGAGCGGGCCCCTGCCTTGTTTTAGAGGGAAATTGCCCCAAGATATATCAAGAAAAATAACGCTACCTCCCTTTTTTGCGGTGATCGTCAGGTTGGTAGTCATTTTCCCTTAGGGACATTAGAGAATAATGACATGGGCATACACAAATTTGGGGTCACAGGTCGATTAAAGGGTCATTCTTGAAATTTTTCAAAATGCTCTATGTACCAAATGATTTCCCCGATTTCAACTCTATGCTCTGAGAATCTTCCGTCCTATACTTTCTACACGTTTTTAAAAAACATAATTTTATGTATCCGTCACTTCCTGGAGTCTCAAACTGATATTGGTGTCCAATTTCACCCCAACATGAAGTTCTCTGCAGACTGCCTCAGATTTATGAAGCGTTGTTGTCTACGGGTTTCACAATGAAAAAGTACGTAATTGCGCATAATTTGATATATATTTCAACTGATAGTCTCAATGGCCTAATAACTTTGAAATTATAATACATTGAGACTGTCAGTTGAAAATATATCAAATTATGCGCAATGACGTAAAGTTATTAGGCCTATTTCCTAGTTACCTGTAATACGACTTAGCAGCACTCAAAATTGAATTTATGTTGAGTGCAATAAAATCGTAACTGCACTGTAAAAACTGGGTTGTTAAAAATTTAACACCAAGTCGGTGTCAAGCTTCTCGATGTTAGTTTCTGGTGTTGAAATGTAGTATTTAACACCGATCGGTGTTGCTGCACAACTTTATGTATTTTGGTGATCTCCTTATGAAACGTTAGAGGTAAGTAGGTACAATAGAAGCAAACATTTTCTACTAAAATGTCAGATGTTACAAATAAAAATGTTAACACCAAAGTTTGGTGTTAATTAACACCAGAGAGTACGGTCTTGTATTGATTCCAGGAGGGTCTTATATTAACATCAATGGTGTCAATTTGGCACCGGCAGTGTTAAAAATAATTAACACCGACATGTGGTGTAAAATTAACACCAAAACAGTGTCAAATCATACATTGTAATACCAAATTATTGATGTTAATATACACTACCATGGTGTTAATTTAACCCCGAAATGGTGTAAACTAACATCAGTGGGCGCAGTCCCCTATTGATTCCAGAAGGGTGTAAAATTAACATACATGGTGTTACAGTTAACACTCCCGTTTTTGCAGTGTGGTAGCACTCACCAGGAATACTAGCTATGTAGATACGCCATTTTTGTAAGGTGATGGATTTAAGAAGTTGTGTAAATAAAAAATCTATCAAATATTTTTGTGAAAGGCACACTTTTTACGAGGTTTTTAACAAATTTATGCTAACTTTGGCTAAATAACCTTAATAATATAGCAAAATGTAGTTACAACCTTCTTGCACTCAAGATTAAGCACTGAATTTGAGTATTAGGCGAAAGTACGTGAATACGCACAATTTCACACAATTTTATGACTCAATTGATTGCAGAGTAGCCTAAATAGGCCTAATTGGGTGTAGATACAACTTCGTTCACTCAAAATTTCTGTTGAGTGCAACAAAGTCGTAACTGGTAGATACACGCTTTTCTACAAGTGAGGTGTTTAATGAAAGAGCGTCGTGAGATCTGCACACTGTCGAATCGGTATAAATGCTAGTTCTGAGAAACGGCATTTGAAAGTTTGAGTTACTTAAGAATGCGTGTAATTATTGTATGTTAAAGACGTGAATGCTTCCTAACTGACGATATTATTAAAATACGAAGAAACAAATGTTTTCTTGTTCAAAATGGCCACTGAATGTGATTTGAAAGTTTGTCAAAACCCAAATATGTGATTCGCTGTGTTCTAAGGAGTCGAATACGTATTCGACTGGATGAAACCCGTTGATTTCTCCTGCTGGTATGGTGAGATTACTATAGCTACGGGTTTTTACTATTTTAAAATAATGATGCCGACGAGGCCATGGCGATTGATTAAAAAACGATGGAGGTGATGATGGTGGCAATAACGATGAAATAAGGAAACATCGAGCTTGACGACGACAATGATGCTGATGCTGCTGCTGCTGCTTTGCTAATACTGTGCTGGGTGGTGGGACTGGGGTGATAAACACCCCAGGGAATCATTATTATAAGTAATAAAATGCTTTCGATGTTGGTACCAGTGAATAGCGTTGGTCCTCCGTTTTCTATTGCTTCATATCGTCGTGGGTTCTGCTTAGTGTCGATAGCATAAATGCTAGTTCTGAGAAAACGGCGTTTGAAAAGTTGACTTACTTATGAATGCGTGTAATGTAATTAAATGAAATAAAAGGAATAATCGCGCCCCTATCTGTGGTTGTATGTCAAGACCCCCCCCCCATGAACGGTTCTAACTGACGACAGTAATAAAATACCAAGAAACAACGGTTTTCTTATTCAAAATGGCCACTGAATGTGATTTGAAAGTTTGTCAAAACCCAAATATGTGATTCGCTGTGTTCTAAGGAGGCGAATACGTATTCGACTCCTGACTGCTTGAAACCGCGTTTTTATGTTGGTATGGTGAGATTACTATAGCTACGGGGTTTTACTATTTTAAAATGATGATGCCGATGATGCCACGATGATAAGAATAACGATGGCGGTTGTGATGGATGGTGGAATACCAATAAACAGTGAAAATAAGGAAAAACATCGAGCTTGACGACGACAATTGATGCTACTGATCGATTGATGATGATGATGATGATGATGATTGATGATGATTGATGATGATGATGATGATGATGATGATGATGATGGTGATGATGATGATGATGACGATGAAGACGACGACGACGGCGATGACGATGTCAATGTGATGAAGCGACGGACAATGACGAGGTCTATTGCATTGTGTTTATTTACAAACCATTTGCACATTCTGTATACCAACGACTTCCATAGCGTTTTAAAATGGGAAACATCCACTGTTTGCATTATCGTTCGTTCTAAAATTTCGCGCAGATTGACCACGATGACCAAAGATCAAAATCACAACCTTTTACAAATTTGGCTCCGTAAAATTAATATCTTTAAAAAAAAAAAAAAAAAAAAAAAAAAAAAAAAAAAAAAAACCATAAATTCAAGAGAAATACGTTAGAAGGGAACATAAAAATTGTAGTGCATGTTATATAAGAAATAATAAATAGTATGAATGTTAAAACACACAATAAATATGGCTCGAACTATTCAAACTGAGCTCAGTGCAAATATTTAAAAGTAACCGGAATTTTTCATAACTCAAAAGATTTGGGGTTAAAAGTGGTCTATTTTCTGTTTTATTAAATTGCTCATTACATATATAGTCCCTATCTTTCAAAGTAATGTATATGCTTAAAATGATACCAATTTGAAAGGAATTAAACAAATTAATGGGTAATATACTTCATAAATTACATAATCTAACAATTTAGAGGGCACTAAGGCTTATACCTTCCCAAAGAAAATATCAATTTGTTCCGAAGGCAAGGTTTTTTTAAATGATGTGTATATAGAAAATATTTAGTTTGCAGAATATCAAGGCTAACATTCAAATAAATCAAACTTCGCATATGTTTACAAGTCTGATTTTGTAACACGGTTTTACTAAGGGTGGGGTGGTATTAAAAACCGAGAATTCATTATGATAAAGCAATAGATATGTCGTTGTGATATACCAGTTCATAGCATGGTCCACGTTTTCGAATGCCTTTAAACATACCTAGTTGGCGTCACAATGAAGTTCAAAGTCACAAGTTCGCAAAAAGTAGTCATTTCCACAGGACAAACCATCAGAGTATAAAATGAAAAAATGAAATTTTGCTAAAAAAGGAGAATATTGGATTTTCATGCGGGTTTGGCCCCAAATGATATGGAAAAGTACTAGTTTTAATCAACTTATAATTTTAGGGCCATAAGTGCACAAAAAATTTAAACAAATGAACTACATAATAAAGGGTATGCAGTATCATTTATAGGCGAATAATGTCCTCGAGGTCGGAAAACTAAATAATGCGCCCCCATTATTTTATTTTCCCGCCCGAGGATAACTTTATGAGCCCATAGAAAACCCTTTATTTCTATCTATTAACCTAAAAAAAATGATGTGTATTTGTTTGTTTGTATAGGTTGTAGAAGAGAGAGGAAGAAGGAGGTGGTTCGATGGTTACTTTCAAAAGATAAAGTTCAACCGCCTTTAGTTCAATCTAGGCTTAAATCTAATCGATGGGACCAAAGACTTAAGCTACTTGGTGGAGAACATACATTACACTGTCATTAAACCAGAAACATTCAATTACCAGTTTTCAAGTGGTATTTGAACAGGGTCTATACACTATGGTTGTGACCAGTTTTTAAAGCGAAACTGTATAGCCGCAATCAGTTATAAACACTTTTGACCACAAATTTTCAAAGATTTGGCACTTGGGACACTTTTGACACAAAAAAGTATGGTTGAGAATGTATTGAAATGGCATTTATTAATCACTCATTCATATCATATTCACAGGAAAATAACCGGATAGTGGAAATTAGGCTAAAATAAATAACAGCTTTTATGACCCCCAAAACTTGAATCAATGTTAGATTACCGAAAAAGGGTCGATTTTGCTGTTATTGGTTAAAAAGTCCTGATTTCCCTTCAATTATTTCGCCAAACCGATTAAAATAAATAACAATCAGTAGGAACAACCGCTGAGTTCATGCCAGCAGAGATTTTTAGCGGGAATTTTAATAAGGCTATTTTAGTGGGAGAGGGTCAATTACTTCCTGTTGTGAAAATCACGAACGGCTAGGCTGGGCGGTTGAAACAATCACTTCAAAGGTCCAAGCGAGCGGCCCTTGAAGTTTTCCTAACCAGGAGCTGATGAATTGTTTAGGTAATCCTGGGTAATCTTATTGCAAAATCGCGCATCTCCTTCTTTCTCATCTTCTCTGCTTCTACTATACCGATTATTGAAAATGCAGCATTTGAGTGGTCAGTTACTGTCCATTATTCTGCAAAATGAGGACGCTAATGCATTTTCTTATCATTCATTTTCATCAAAACAAAAATCAAATAAAATAGGCCTAAGGCATATAACTAAAACCAGGAGAAGATGAGAAGAAGGAGATGGCTCGATGTGCAATCCGATTATCCAGGATTACCCTCATTCCTCAGCTCATTTGTTAGAAACTTCAAGGGCCACTCGATTGCCTTTGAAGTACAAAATGTTTCAACCGCCTCAAGCTTGTGCCGTTCGGAAGGTTTCACAACAGGAAGTAATTGACCGCTCCACATCACACACATAGCTTTATTTAATTTTCCAGCTAAAAGATCTCTGCTGCAGACGCCGCGGTTGTTCTGACTGATTGTTATTTATGTTAATCGTTGGCACAAAAAAAAAAAAATAATTGAGATATCAGTGCTTTTGTGCACGAAAGAAAACAAAATCGACCCTTTTTCGTTAAGCTAACATGGATTCATGTTTTGGGTCAAAAAAGATGGTATTATTTTAGTCCTATTTACAATACCGGTTAATTTCTGTAAATAGATATGATGACTGATTATATAAATGCATTTTCAATACATCTCCACCATACCTTTTTTGTGTCAAAAGTTGTCCAAAGTGGCCAAAATAACGTTGAAAATTTGGGGTCAAAGTTGTTTATAACTGAAGCAGGCGAGTACGTTTCGCTGTACTGGCACAATCCCATTGTATAGCCCTGTCAAATACAAATTGAAAACTGGGTATTGGAATTTTTCTGGGATTTAATGACAGGTGCAGGTGTATGTAATGTTCTCCAGCAATTACGTAAGTCTTTGGTCCAATCTATTAGATTTAAGCCGATTGAGATGAATAGGCGGTTGAACGGTTTCTTTTGAGTAGCATCGAACCACCTCACTTCTTTCTCATCTTCTCTGGTTTCATAAGTACAATCAACAAATTAAACCACAAAAAGAAAATATGAAATAAACTAGCAATCCCTCATAAAAGGTACCTATCATCGATTCCTTCAAATCTTGATAGCCTATTATCGATTTTGATCACTGAAGTAGCAATCTTTGTCCCAGCGAAACGTCCGTCGTTCACAATTTATCTGTGTGCTTTGAGATTGTTTTGGACAAGCAAAGCTATCGAATACGTATTCGATTGTATTGGTGAAACCCTTTTATACAAATGCGTGTTTTCGACTGCGTCTATTTTGTTAGGAGATTGTATTTTCACTTTTATTTTTTGGGTACAATAAAGAGTACACTACAATGCAACCAGAATCGACTATTAACTCAATTTTGACCAAAAATCCAGATTCGACACTATTTCGTGCCACGACGATATCAGTATGGTTGGCAAAACTGTTTGCACCAAAAAAGTAGAATATCGGATTTCATGCGTTTTTTGGCCCCAAAGATATGGAAGAGGACTAGTTTTTTTAAAACATATAATGTTAAACCATTACATTGAACACTATTTAAACAAATGAACTATAAATAAAGGGTAAATGCATGTATCATTTAGAGGCGAATAGTGTGCCCGAGGTCGGAAAAACTAAATCATGGCGCCATTAGTTTTGTTTTTTTTTAAAGTTTACCGGTCGAGATACCTTATGAGCCCATAGATGATACTGCAAACCCTTTATTTCTAGTAAACTAAACAACTTGATTTTATTTTTGTTTTGTTTTTTGTATATGTTTTAAGGTAACTTGATCATTTTCCATTACGGACCAATATAAGTCCTTTGGATTTTTTTTAATGTATGTTTATTTTTTATGCCTGGTGATAATAAGATGTGTCTATATGCTATTCCCTAGAAATCGAGGGTGAACACGTTATTTGACTTGATTGCCATTTTCCCTAAAAAAGAGGATTAAGGACCTACGAACGATAACTGCCGATTGCACTCCAAACGGAATACAGACACAGAACAAAGAAAAATAAATTAGTCGCTTGAATGAATTGTACTGGTTCGTTAGGGTTGCGTGTATCAAATTTTACGGAAGAAAATCGGATTGGTTGTGGGGACCGGAAACGAGATAAAGTCTATGGAAGACTGGTCTTCTAAAAAATCAGGAAATTCTGAGACATCCGAAATTCAATTCGAAGGATAAATCACGTGGTTAAAGTAAATCATGTCTAATTACGAGTGAATTTGCATGACAAAACAGAACAATGTCAACGGTGCGATTAAAAAGTTGTTTTTAAATTATCACGTGACCTCTTTCTTGTCATTAAATTTCCTGAGTCGAACGGTTATGGACGTGCTCCCATCTTCTATTGACGTGATCTCATTTCCGGTGTGAAAGGAGATATGGTCCGGTAGGAATCACAGTCCGGGCTCCATAGACGACAACGGAATAAAGCGTGAAACTAATGTTACGTGAAGAGTCAACTCAACTGAATCGATTGCCCTATTATTCACCATTGTTCCTGGACTGTGAGACCGGCGGACCATATCTCCTGCAACACCGGCCCATACAACCACTCCGATTTTCGCGCTTAACATTTACAGTAGACCCTGACAAACCCGTACAGTTCATTTAGCGACAATTTTGAAGCCATTTTTTTACGTTCTGTGCCTGTATTCCTTCTGGAGTGCAATCGGCAAGTTATCATTAGCGCGCTCCTTTAACTCGCCATATTTAGGGAACATGAAAATCAAATCAAAGGTTTTTCGCACCATTTGATTTTGGGTAACAGCATCTGTTTGAAAATCATAACTTTGACAATAATTACGTAATATGTAGTCAAGCACTCCTGGTACAACTATAAAATTTCTTTTTGAATATAAATGTTTTTTCCTCATGTTGCAATACTTTTGGCCAGTGTGTGTAGCTGCCATTTTGCATTTCGAGGTCTTTGACTTTGTCATGCATGAAAACATATAATTGGACACTTTCATCTTTAAAATCGGATTACATTAACAATGTGACCTTGACTGAAAGTGCATTGACCTTTGGACATTTTTGGCCATAGCGTCCTCTTCTGAAGTCGGATCTATAACAAACTATACATTTTAGATTCCGTATGATAAGGGGAGTAATCGGACATGCTGCGACATTTCTCAACTTTACCAACGTGTTAACTTTGTTTTCCCCTTCCCCAAAATGCCGGAACATTGAAGCGGCAAGCCCAAGTCAAAAACGTTCAACAACTATCAGGGAACCCAAAGACACCTTCAAATCTTTGTTGCCAGATTTTGGTCACGGGGTCTATAGGCTGGTCTTCTACTGTATCAGAAACAAGTGGCAAATACTGTGGGATAATTCCTAATAATAAAATACATGCTTTGGAACCAACTGTTGGAACTACGGGCGGTTTAGGTTTAGTTGGACGAAGGGACGAAATTGGTCATGCTTACATGACCCATGGCTATTTGCTTAGAGGTGAGCCAGTCCCTTGGTGTATTCCGTGTGATTGTGCTCTTTCTGTGAAGCATGTTTTACTTGAATGCGTTGATTATGCGCTTATACGTAGAAATATTAGAGCGTCCCAGACGGTCCCAGATTTGACACATTTCAAAATTAAAGGCCTTTTTCCTATGATAAATTTCCTGAAAGAGGTTAAACTGAAAGATGTTAATATAATTTGCTGATCACCTCGTGATGTGGACGGCATTACGCTCCGAACGCTATGGTGTAGAAACTTGAATGGACCCATCACATCCCGTTGTGGCGCAATTGATTAGCGCATCCGAGATCTAAACGGAAGGTTGTGGGTTCGAGTCCCATCCACAGCAAGTTCATTTTGCGATTAATAATGCTACGTCCGCGCTGTCATCAATTTCTCACGTATTTGTATTTCTTCATGGCAGTAATTCACAAGAGGTTAAAGTAGCTCAAATTTCTCTCATTTATATATATATATATATGTGTGTGTGTGTGAGAGATGATCGGTTACGTTCTACTTGTGGTGCTTCTCTCCCTTCTCGGAGCCTCCCCTGATGAAGCTAGCAAAAGCTAGGGGTTTTGTTTAATGTATGTTTATTTTTTATGCCTGGTGATAATAAGATGTGTCTATATGCTATTCCCTAGAAATCGAGGGTGAACACGTTATTTGACTTGATTGCCATTTTCCCTAAAAAAGAGGATTAAGGACCTACGAACGATAACTGCCGATTGCACTCCAAACGGAATACAGACACAGAACAAAGAAAAATAAATTAGTCGCTTGAATGAATTGTACTGGTTCGTTAGGGTTGCGTGTATCAAATTTTACGGAAGAAAATCGGATTGGTTGTGGGGACCGGAAACGAGATAAAGTCTATGGAAGACTGGTCTTCTAAAAAATCAGGAAATTCTGAGACATCCGAAATTCAATTCGAAGGATAAATCACGTGGTTTAAATAAATCATGTCTAATTTACGAGTCATTTGCATGACAAAATACAGAACAATGTCAACGGTTCGATTAAAAATTGTTTTTAAATTAATTAAAAAACAAAATGCAAATGTCATTAAATTTCCTGAGTCGAACGGTTATGGACGTGCTCACCATCTTCTATTGACGTGATCTCATTTCCGGTGTGAAAGGAGATATGAGTCGGTAGGAAAATCACAGTCCGGGCTCCATAGACCGACAACGGAATAAAGCTTGAAACTAATGTTACGTGAAAGTAACTCCAAACTGAATTGATTACCCTATTATTCACCATTTTCCTGTACTGTGAGACCGGACGGACGCATATCTCCTGCAACAACGGCCCATACAACCATTCCGATTTTCGCGCTTAACATTTCCAGTAGACCCTGACAAACCCGTACATTCATTTAGCGACAATTTTGAAGCCATTTTTTTACGTTCTGTGTCCTGTATTCCTTTCGGAGTGCAATCGGCAAGTTATCATTAGCGCGCTCCTTTAACTCGCCATATTTAGGGAACATGAAAACTCAAATCAAAGGTTTTTCGCACCATTTGACTTTGGGTAACAGCATCTGTTTTGAAAATCATAACTTGACAATAATTCCGTAATATGTAGTCAGCACTCCTGGTACAACTATAAAATTTCTTTTTGAATATATAATGTTTTTTGTCCTCATGGTTGCAATCCTTTGCCAGTGTGTGTAGCTGCCATTTTGCATTTCGAGGTCTTGACTTGCCATGCATGAAAACATATAATTGGAACACGGCATCTTAAATCGGATTACATTAACATGTGACCTTGCCTGACATTGCAGTTGACGCTTTGCATTTTTGGCCATAGCGTCCTCTTCTGAAGTCGGATCTAATACCAAACTATCATTTGAGATTCCGTATGATAAGGGATAATCGACATCTGCGACGATTTCTCATTTTTACCAACGTGGTTTAAACTTGTTTTCCCCTTCCCCAAAATGCCGTAACTTGAACTGAAAGCCCAAGTCAAAAACGTTCAACAACTATCAGTGAACCCAAAGACACCTTCAATCTTTGTTCCAGATTTTGGTCACGGGATCTATAGGCTGGTCTTCTACTGTATCAGAAACCAGTGTGCAAATACTGTGGGGATATTCCTAATAATAAAATACATGCTTTGAACAACTGTTGGAACCTACCGGCGTTAGGTTGAGTTGGACGAAGACTAAATTGTCATGCTTACATGACCCTGCTATTTGCTTAGAGGGGCCAGTCACTTGGTGTATTCCTTGATTGTGCTCTTTCTGTGAGCATGTTTTACTTGAGTGCGTTGATTATTCGCTTATACGTAGAAATATTAGAGCGTCCCAGACGGTCCCAGATTTGACACATTTCACAATTAAAGGCCTTTTCTATGATAAATTTCCTGAAGAGGTTAAACTGAAAGATGTTAATATAATTTGCTGATCAACTCTTGATGTGGACGGCATTACGCTCCGCACGCTATGGGTTGTAGAAACTTGAATGGACCCATCACTCCCGTTTTGGCGCAATTGATTCGCGCATCCTAGATCTAAACGGAAGGTTGTGGGTTCGAGTCCCAGCCACAGCAAGTTATCCTTTTGCGATTAATAATGCTAGTCCGTCGCTGGCAATCATCAATTTCTCACGTATTTTGTATTTCTTCATGGCAGTAATTCACAAGAGTTAAAGTAGCTCAAATTTCTCTCATTTATATATATATATTATATATATGTGTGTGTGTGGAGATGATCGGTTCGTTCTTCGTTCTTGTGGTGCCTTCTCTCCCTTCTCGGAGCCTCCACTGATGAAGCCTAGCAAAGCTAGGTTTTGTTGGCGTAATTTATGTATGTTGTATGTAGTATGATCTATGTATATATATATATATTATATATATATATATATAATTATATATGATCTATATAATATAGTTTCAGTACAAAGTTCGAGGGGCTACGTACGGCATGTATTGTAAGTTACATAATCAGTAGACCAAAGTCGGGGGTGTAGCCGCATGCCGTAAAAAGGCCAAAGGCCAAAAGTTTAACGCTATGTCGGATTTAATCCTTGAACATAACAATAGGAGTCAGTAGAAACATCCACTAAATGATTGGCTCTTCATCAGTGCCTGGGGCCACCAAGACTCGTTTCTGAATAGAAAACACAGTTTTCTATCCCCGGCCGACGAGTAGCGATAACTGGTGTCGTACATGTGGATGACAAATGCGTAATTCCAAGTAACAGCGTAGAGATCGTTGTAGAGACGCCGTGGTATTACGTGTGACTGATGTGCACCCGCCGCACACTCGGACACAAGATAGAGGTGGTATCGCCGAAGCTGAAAGCTTGAGAAGCGCCGTAGGCCGGAAAATACTGGGGGAGTTCAACTGGCGGCGGTTCTGCTGAAGGGTTACAGTACTCACCTGGTAGAGGACAGGACTGGAGTGTAGCTAAATTTAAAATATTTTCAGTACAAGTTCGAAGGGCTACGTCGGCATTTATTGTAAAGTTACATCATCAAGTAGACCAAGTCGGGTGTAGTCGCAGCCGTAAAAAGGCCAAAGCCAAAGTTTAACGCTTTGTCGGATATCTCCTTGAACATAACAAAGGAGTCAGTATAAAACATCCAAGAAATGATTGGCTCTTCATCAGTCCTGGGCCCACCAAGACTCGTTTCTGAATAGGAAAAACAGTTTTCCTATCCCAGCAGACGAGTACTGCGATGAAATGGTGCAGTAAATGCTGGATGACAATGCGTAGGGGTTCCCAGTAAACAGCGTAGAGATGTTTTAGAGACGCTCGTGTATTACGCTTGACTGACGCGGCACCGCCGCACACTCGACACAAGATAGAGGGTGGTTCGCCGAAGCTGAAATCTGAGAGCGCAGTAGCCGGAAAATACTGGTGGAGTTCAACTGTCGGACGGTTCTGCTGGCAGAGGTAACAGTACTCAACTGGTAGAGGAAAGGATGGAGTTGTAGCTAAACATAAAAAAGTTTCAGTACAAAGTTCGACGGGCTACGTCGGCATGTATTGTAAAGTTACATAATCAGTAGACAAAGTCGGGTGTAGTCGCAGCGTAAAAAGGCCAAGGCCAAAAGTAAACGCTATTGGATATATCTTGAACATAACAAATAGGAGTCAGTAGAAAAATCCAAGAAATGATGGGTCTTAATCAGTGCCTGGGGCCCAACAAGACTCGTTTCTGAATAGAAAAAACACGTTTTCTATCAGGCAGACGAGTATGCGATGAAGGTGCAGTAAAGGTGGATGACAAATGCGTATTCAAGTAAATCAGCGTAGAGATGCGTTGTAGAGACGCTCGTGTATTACGGGTGACTGACCGCACCCGCAGCACACTCGGACACAAGAAGAGGTGGTAGCGCCGAGCTGAAATCTTGAGAAGCGCAGTAGGCGGAAAAATACGGGTGGAGTTCAAATGTCGGACGTCTGCTGACAGAGGTTTACAGTACTCACCTAGTAGAGGAAAGGACTGGAAGTCGTGCTAAATTTAAATATTTCAGTACAAAGTTCGAAGGGGTACGTCGGCATGATTGTAAAGTGACATAATCCGTAGACCAAGTCGGGTGTAGTCGCATGGCGCTAAAAAGGCTAAAAGCCAAAAGTTTAACGCTATGTTAGGATCATAATCCTTGACAAAACAAAAGGAGTCAGTAGAAACATCCGAGAAATGATGGGCTCTTCATCCAGTGCCTGAGGCCCACTAAGACTCGTTTCTGAATCGAAAAACACAGTGTTTATCCCAGGCAGACGAGTACTGCGAGAAATGGTGCAGTATATATAGACCAGTTAAAATCATACGTCAATTTCTTTGATGACTTGCAATCCATGCCTGCCACTATGGCCCATACTATTAAAACTCTAACAGATACAAATTGCCCAGTGTTGTGTACCAGTCAGGCCGACCTATTTTAAGTTACCAGCCCTAACATGTTTACAAATAAACTTGCTGTTACCTGGTCTTTATATATATTATGCGCTAACATAGTCGTTTATGGGAATATTATAATTCATATATTTTTATAATGAGCTTTTGAGTTATTTAATTAATTAATATTCATATCCTTTGGTTTTAGTGGATTGCTTTCACTTTGCATAAATTAATATTCATATCCTTTGACGGAACAAACGCAAATACAAAGGGAGGCGTTAGGGGGAATGCATATTTCCCCCCTAACGCCGTAATGAGTGAATGATAAAGATCGTTCCCCCTAAGCAGAGATAGCGATATATATGTTTGTATGCAATTTCCCATTTCTAACCCAAGGCAGGAGTTCCTCTCCGTGATTTTTTGTCAGGTGGGTTTTGGGACGTTAGGATATATAATGTTTTTAATGACTAAGCTGCCAAAGAGTCGGGCCACCTTGGGTAAAGATTTTGTAATAAGTAAAATAATAAATGTCTCACTCTGGGCTCAAATGGACAGACGTTAGGATAGGAGCTACTCCCAATTGGTAAAGGAAGAGATTTTTCCTTCACCGTGTGTGAATACAAGTGCTTAGGCTTTCTTTTGTCACTTCTCCATTTGTCTGGGAAGAGTTTTTCCAAGCATATAATTGTTGTGTGCTTGAATGTTAAGAGAAAAGCTTCTCTTGCCATTGTCGAATCCTGTAGAGCAATCCTGTAAGCGATGGCTGTTTGAATTGCGAATGTCACTCGCCAATGGGGCCCGGGGTCCACTTGTATCAAAGGTGGATATTATGCGTGAACAAGAAACACTTAAAAAAATGCCTTTTTCGATCAGGCATGTAAACGCGTTCATTGATTATGGTGTCCAAAATATCACAATAGGGAAAAAAGGGTATATATTTTTTTCATATCCCTGAAATGGTTTTGAGGTACGTGTTTAGGGTATGCCTACTAAAATTAAGCAGAGATCAAAAGATCAAAAATATTGTACACAAAAGCAAATTAAAGGGTAGATAACGACACCAATGCATTGCTTACTTGTTTCGAGTTAACAAAAATACTTATTTAGGTAGCAAAACAATACATACTTGTCTGGTATGTTTTTTAGTCGGTTGATTTACTTGTTTAGGGTTGCATTTTGTAAGGCCATGTCACGCACCATATCCACCCGGGGGGGAGCACTGGCTATGATGCATTGCTACTTATGGGAGATTTTTTCCAACAATATTTAACTTGTCAGCTCTTGTCCTTTATGCTTATCACTTGCGTCTATGTTTTATTTTTGGTCTTTGGGTAAATATTTTATGTGGTTCGTTTTGTTGGGTTGCTTTTAGCAGTGTTAACCGTTGCTTATTATCATTCCCATAATCGAAACGAAACACAAAAACGAATGGAACACCAGATCGTGGCTTGTGGAAAGCTCCGGGAATTTCCCTTAATTCGACACTGACCCTCATGTGTCATGAAGTTTTAGTGTGTTTTAGGCCGTTATTTATAACTTTATCAAATATCTGAAAGGTTGTTTCTGTCAATCGTTTGTGTCCTTTTTTTTATTATTAATCTATTATCGATTGATTTATTTTTGGTTAATTATCTATGATCGATTGATGATATTGTTCTGTAAGAAACATCTGATTCTCTCCAATGGTTTGAAAATAGGCTTTGTGCTGGCTTTTACCCTTACCATCCACGGTTTGACCGTCCACCTCATTGGATTAACACGCAGTAGATGTTAATTATTAGGTTGAAAAAGCCCCACCGAAGAGTTTGTGACGAAAAGCAATGCTTGACTTATTGAATACTTTTTAGTGTGCATTCGCACTCCCAGTCTTACCGCACAATTGAGGTGCGCAGAGCGAATGAAATAATCTTCGTCGATCCAATTTATTTTATTTATTTATTATTTTTTTTTTGCATTTCCCCACCCCCACACAATTTTTAAATTTTACTTTAATTTTCCTCGGTGAAAGTGTGCCTCCAAAAAGCAGCAACAACCAAAACGCAGGAATATATCACCCGACGCTCTTCACGCGCCTCTTTGCTAGCTTTTGCTAAAAGGGCGGTATCATTTCCCACCTCCATTCGCTTTTGCTGTGTTGCAACCAACAGTCAGCCGCCGGGGGGGTGGGGACAGGCAGGCCTGTAGCCAGGATAGGAATGCCTCCATTCTTGCGCAAAAAATGTGCTCCAAAAAGTTTTAAATCTTTTTTATCCCTTTCTTGAATGCAAAAGTGATTTTCTTTCAAAAAATCCACCGGTATCCACTAACACCAACGACAAAGCTTTAAAATTATGATAGATTTGTATCCAGTCCGTCAATAATATGCCTTAATGCAGGCATTGACGGGTTATAAAAAGGATTTTTGTTGTCCTAACCGGGACCTATGCTAAGTGACCTACCTATAGTTCACACCTGAATAATTTCTACTGCGTCAGTACAAATTCATATTGGTCCTACCGTTTATTTCTTCAACTACGCTTGTACCCAGTCATATTGGAAATTCACTCGCTGTTCAATAATAGGCAGGTACGGTGGTTTTTCAAGTACAAAGTTGCTTTAACTGCGTCATGATCTAGGCCATATAATGCCTTCAATCATCGGATTATCCAGTATACGACGTTACTTGTTCCTCAAAGCTCTTCGTGAATCTTTTGTGAAAAGTGAAGATGCATTATGCTCGAAGGAAATTGGGAGAACTGAGAGGATGTTGCATAAGTTGCTTAAACCTCTTGCTTCCGTTCTTGTCAGCGGTTTGTGTAGGTAAAGGTAGACGATATTTAAGTAATTGATTTGCATTGTTTGGGTATGCGTGTACTGTACACATGTAACAAGGTATGACTATTCACGTCAGCCGATAGAATGAGAATTGGAGAACATGGGGTCTCAATGAGTGCTCATGCAAGATATATGTGTTAAAAGGCTAGGTAGCCAAAAGGTCAGATTCTGGTAATCATAAGAAATTTCATATTTTGTTTATACCATTGGAATTTAACGTCCGAGAAATGTTTTTAATTCCTTGGCTAAAACTCCGCCACTCCTCCACCCCCGTTGTACGGACCTGGGCTTGCTGGTAGTAAAGCGTTAAATTTCAGAGTCATAATCACTCAAACCTGAAGATTAGAGTGTGTTTGCAGCAAACGAAAAGTACCATTATTGGATGGATTTTTAAGCAAAAGCTACCAAAAAACGTCGGCACTAAAAAACCACCAAGTTTTTAAAAAGGGTACACCATGTAAGTTAATACTTTAAAGATAGCACCAAGTTTACTCAAGTTCGTCTGCCCCATTTGGCAACTTGGTCCCACTCAGGCATGACATAGTTGTCACGTAGATTTACGCTGTGTTTCGGGAACGGACCCCTTGAACGTGATGTGCTATTTAGGGACCGTTCATTAATTACAGGTAGGGGGGGGGCTGGGAAAAGAAAAAAAAAGAAAAAAAGAATTTCCAAGTTGGTTTGGAAAAATGACGCAACCCCCTATTACCACAATGTTAAATTACAATACAACCCCCCCTACTGCCACATTAAAAATTTACACAACCCCCCCCAATGCATAGCGTTCATATACTTATATTAAAATTACGGGCCTAATGCTTACTCTGTTAAATGGGGTCCATTGTTCACACAAGATGTTTACAGCAAAGAAGTTTTTAATGATCTGATGCTTGGCTTCATTTTAGTTTCAATTTCATATTTCTTCAAAAAAGGCCCCGGGAAAAGGCAACCGTTTTCCATAACAGTAAAAAGTCAAAGTCAATCAATAATTATGGTTTCCCATTCCAAATAGTAATGGCACTTAATAATGTCCTTCGCCGTGAATGTCTTCCAGATCATGTAAGGATTTTTATTTTATTCAGTCATCCATATCACTTAAGCCTCATTCTGGTTTATTCTTCTTATTCATGCTCATCACTTGCGCTAACGTGCGGCAGACATCGCCCTCTTCCTCACTTCCATCCTCACTTTCACTTGAGTATTCAATCTTTCTGAAATATCTCGATCTTGCTGCTAGTGACGTAAATTTCTTTTTGACATGGGGGGGGGTGATGAAAATTAAGAATGAAACAGGGTTTGCTGAAAAGATCTATTACTAGCACATATGCGCGCAAAGCGCGCTAAAAATTTTGCCTTGGAAGCTAAAATCCTTACTGAAATGTAATTGTAATTAGAACAAAATATGCGTGGGCATTTAACAATTTTTAAACTATTATGGTAAAATATGAGGTTATTTTGGTAAAAAACAGATGAACAGCATCAACATTGGGGGATGATCCTATTGACCATCCCCCTCGTCAAAATTTTGGGGGATCCCCCATCCCCCACCCCCACCCCCTGGATTTATGCCTATGCTGCCTGTAGAATGGACAATAACTCTTCTGATCTTTCTTGTTTCCTGTAGTGGGTATTTATGATGTTGAAGATATTTGTTCAATTCATGAACTAGCAACTTTCCAATACTCCTTGTTCTACAAGTTGTCTTTTTTTTGTTTTCCCATTTATTCATGCTACCTTATTTGGCATCGTTTCTCCCTTTGTCGCTCCATGGCTCTCATTCTTTCTTTGCAAGTTCAGCACATATTCAAGATGATCACTTTGTTTTCTTCATTATGTTTTTTTGACAAAATCTCTGTATGCTCTTTCAATGTCCTCTAAAAGATGAAGTTTTCGCCAAACTCATCTTCAATTGGCATGCGGATGGAAGTAGTTGGCTTCATTTTAGCCCTCTCTTCACCAGCAATATGTTAACACCAGCCAAATGTATCAGTCTTTTAGGTCAGAAGTCTATGATTTAACATGGTTGTGTGTCATTTTGGTTTTGCATTCTTTCTTAGGAAGGATATAAATTTTACATGACCCCCCTACTCCATACAAACAAATTACATGACCCCCCCTATTTGGCCAATCAAAATTTACATGACCCCCCCCCCCCAAATATGCATAGAGTTCATATCACTTATATTAATTACAGGCCTAATGCTTAACTCCTGTTAAATGGTGTCCATTGTTCACACAAGATGTTACAGGCAAAGAAGTTAAATGATCTGATGCTTGGCTTCATTTTATTTCAAGTTCATATTTCTTCAAAAAGGCCCCGGGAAAAGGCAAACCAGTTTTCATAACAGTAAAAAGTCAAAGTCAATCAAATAATTATGTTTCCCATTCCAAAATAGTAATGGCACTTAATAAATGTCCTGTCCTGTCTTCGCCTTGAAAGTCTTCTTTTTTTTTTTTTTTTTTTTCCCCCCTATTTGGCCAATCAAAATTTACATGACCCCCCTATATTTTTCCCAGCCCCCTCCCTTGTAATTAATGAGCGGTCCCTAAGTATTAAATAAAGCAAAGTGTTTAGGAAGTATTGAACAATGTTTATAATGAAAGCATTCGAAGTCGGTTGTTGTTTTTTTCTGGGCATTCATGCAATTTTTTGTTTGTCTATACTGCTCTTAACATTGATAATAAAATATGAAGAGCTTGAAGTCCATGGGCTATTAAAATTGAGATTTTAAATAAATTTATTATACTTGAAAATAAAACGTTTAGTGCTTTTTTGACATTTTTATCTCCTTCAGTTACTGAGATATTCCTTCAGTTTGTAAGGTTTCTGCAATTTTAGGCCTTTTCACAAAAATAGAATTAAAAAGTCCATACAATTATGGAAATGTATTTTAGTTCCTTTTGTTGATAATGTACTGTTATTTTACGTTTTATATTTGATTATTTTGAAAGCAAATACAATGGGCATACTTTGCATACCAATATACATAGACATAGTGTTGTTTTGTAAACTCCTGCGACACCAAATAGTATTCGAAGGTAACGTTCGGGTACCTGAAAATTACCTACGACCTTTGTGGTTGATATATCACTATTTACCTATTCCGTAACTATTATATACTAATCTCTTTGGTTGTGGAAATGACACAGCTTTTAAATAATGGATTCGTAGGTAATGCATATTTTTAACCAAATCTACCTTTGTGCCATTTTTAATTTCTGGCAGCTCAACTCAAGTACGTGTAGAACGATGTTTGAATGCAATGCATTTCAGTAGTGAGCATATCAAAGATTCTTTAGAGCATAATCTTAGTGATGTATCTTATTTTCTTAACAGAACTGGTTTTGTGAAAATAAAACATTTCGTAGGTAACGTTAAAATTTACCACACGAGAAAGTGTCACAAAAAATCGGAAAAGATACGGAATTGGGTGAAAATTTCCACAATCTTGGCATACTTGTCTTTAAGAATAGTCAATGATGAATCTATCAAATGACTCCTTCGTACAGGGTGAGTCAAAATGATTCACGTTTTGTTTAAATTTTTCTACAGCAGTGAAAAATCTACCGAAGATATTGACTATCACATATAAAACAAGATTATTTCACCTATTAGAGAAATTTAGAATTTTGATTTTTGAACTTTGCATTGAGAAGTTATGCTAACTTATAGATAGGTACCGATTTTTCGCTGTTGTGGAATATGGCCAAAGAGACTTTAGATGAGTCTACACAAGTACATCATGACATTCTTTGCTTGCTTTGATACCTTTGTGTAAACCTTCAAATATCAAGAAAAATGTCAAACTATTTCATTATTCTGAAATCAATAACATATTATGGAATCTAACACCCAAACTTTGAAGCTTTATTTCAATGAATGTTCCAAATTGTTCACATATCTTTTCGCGGAAACTTTGAATGCAGGCAATCCTTTTCAATACAGCCCGTTGGCGCACATTTTCACCGACGCCTTTATAATCTGATGGGGGGGGGGGCTAATTTGGGGAATCAATATGTGAACATTCGACGTCCATCTGTCTTTCCCTTTGCATCTCAATCCTTTCCTCTCCCTTCCTCTCTTTTCTTTACTCCCTTTCCAGTTGTCCTTTTCCCACTTTCCTGCTTTCCCGGTAGCTTAAGCTTATTTCCTGGTCAGACCCATGTGGGAGGGGACAATGCGTCCCCTTCCCTCTTACCTATTCCTACGCTACTGTCATTGACTACAGGGTGTCTCAGAAAGAACGTTACCCTCCAGAAACGGCCATTTTTGCTTACTTAATCAATTCTTATCCTCGTTTTAGTTTTATATTATGAAAATATGTACTTTTATGAACACATGGTGAAAACAAGAAAGAAAACGGTGAAAAAATAACCAAACAATAACTATTTTCCTTAACATGATGCAAACCAACTTTGTCCACCGCTAGCAATAGCAGAGAGACATGTATATTGTATTTCATATGGATTTGAGCACACGTAGTCCTCAGATTTAATTAATTTGTTCCCATGTAATGCCTAAAAAGCACCTGAAACATGCATTAATTTGTTCTTCAGAATGAAGTGACCTAAATGCCCTCACCCGTCTCCCATCATAGTGCAAATATGAATTTGGTTAAAGCACACTTTTAAATTTCAAATAATGGCATTGGCGCGTGGCTCCTACAATGGCATATTCTACTGAACTGATCTTGATCTTGGGTTAAAGGACCATCGTTCATTTTTTTTTTTTTTTTTTTTTGGGGGGGGGGGGGCTAATTTGGGGAATCAATATGTGAACATTCGACGTCCATCTGTCTTTCCCTTTGCATCTCAATCCTTTCCTCCCCCTTTCCTCTCTTTTCTTTACTCCCTTTCCAGTTGTCCTTTTCCCACTTTCCTTCTTTCCCGGTAGCTTAAGCTTATTTCCTGATGAGACCCATGTGGGAGGGGACAATGCGTCCCCTTCCCTCTTACCTATTCCTACGCTTAACAGTCAGTTTTACAAATAACACATGATTGGGTGATTTCATGCTTTTAAGTGTTCAATAGTACTGCTTTAAATGTTAATCAGTCACTAATATCGAGTATGGCCACCTCCGTCATGAATCAGAGCATCAAGATGTCTTGGCATACTGTCCACAAAGTTGTTTATGGTGTCAATGGGCAGAGCGTCCCACTCATCGGTCAGAGCCTGAGCTAAACTCCTGTAGAGTTTGAGGGAAATTGTCCATTGTCCATTGTCATTAATGGCTCGGCCTAAGGCATCCGGGCATGCACGATAGGGTTCATATCAGGGGAGCAAGCAGGCCATGGTATCTGCTTCACCCCCTCTGTCTCAAGAAATTGTCTCACTTGAGCGGCCTTGTGCGGCGTGGCGTTATGGACTTGCAGCCGAAAAGTGTTTGCATAAACACTTCTTCATTTGGACAGTGGTTTTCCAGAATGCCCAGGTACACGACGGCGTTCATGTTACCATGTGGCATCACAAGTTACGTTTTTCATCCATAATGAATACTGGCCCATACCATCACTGAGTCACCACCCCCTTGAGTTGATTCCTGAATACAGTTATCTCGGTTCTCACCATGTAATCCACCAACCCTTTGCCTTCCATCTTGACGGTCAAACATGTAGCGACTCTCGTCCATGAAGACAACAAGTCGCCAGTGTCCGAGCTGAAATCTTCTGTGTTCCCTAACCCAGCGAAGTCGAGTAACTCTGTGGTGAACAGTTGGGCGTGGACATTTGGTCATTCGTCTTGCTCGGTAACCATGTTGAAGCAATCTCCGATTTACAGTTTGGCGTTGATTCCATAGTGTCTTCTCCACAAACGACGAAGACGGCTCGTTGGCATTTTCCGAGCTCTGCGGCACAGATTAAGCAGTTGGCGATCATCTCGTCTGGTAGTCAATCGTGGTCGTCCTGGAGATTTTCGTGGCCTCAAATGACCCACCTCTCGATGATGTCTGAGGATTTTACAGACCGTACTCTGCGATATCCCAAGGAAATCAGCGACTTTGGCTTTTTTGTACCCTTCCCGTCGTAGTGCAAGTACTTTCGGCGTATTAACAATACCGTTGGATGAGGCACAGTCTAGGAAACCTCTGTGTTTTTGTTGTAAAGGTAACAACCAACTCTGAAAAAACGTGGGCTCGTTGCACACAGGGTTGGAGCAGGGAAAAGGAATAAACAATAGACGTCTGGCTTTTTATAGCTCCCAACAAAAGGCATTGTTATGTAATTCAAAATTATGCATGGATTCACTTCACCTGGGTAGTGGGGACTCATTATATAATCAGTCATCTATACTCTTATATGATTACTGAGGCGTTCAAATAGAATACGTTTTAAGATTGGGTCTGAAAAACATTATTCCAACTTTACGAGCAACAGTGTAGCTGACAGTAACTCAATGGCTTTGCTGCGGTGGTAAAGAATTGTACAACCGTGGTCAATATGGTTTTTGGCGGCTTTCCGTTAATTTACCATATCTACAATATGCGAAAAGGTAAACTTTTAATTGTTTTTACCAATGACAGTGGATATAATGAGCTATTGTTTTCGTATAAAAAACAATTTCTAAACATGTTAAATATTTTTCTGAAATCGAGTGTAAATCTTTTTGACTCACCCTGTAATTATTAAAGATGTGAGCATAATTCAGTAAGAATAGTTTTTAAAATATGGCAAAAAGTGACATCTCTTCGGTTCCCCTGGTATCAACTTTTCGTAGAAAAGTGCTTGTTATATATGGCGCGAAACATCTCATCAAAGCACATAAGTAGAACACAAAAACAAAGGCTAAACAATCAGTATTATTGAGTTATCGGTCTGGACACGCAGTATACATACAATTTTTGTTGGAATCGACCATAAAAATGATTACATCTTTAATTATTGTACCTTACACCTTTTTTTAATTGTCTCTCAATATGGTTCATATACCCTTCATTACATTATCTGAATTCCTTCCAACAAATATATACATATATTTGCTGACAAATCTAGTCTTATTGATCACCTCTTTCGCGACCCAAAAGGAATTGCCGTTCTTAAAAGATTGCAGCTATGTACAATTTGTACATTTGAACGAAAACGAATTCTTTGCACAAGTAACCACTTGAACCTATCACGCTTGCTTTTGAATACCTTATCTCCTAATTCCGTACTGTTTCATGGAAATTTTTGAGCGATTCCGGAAATTGCACGACTTTATTAGGCGATTGAGTGCTCTATTCATTTAATCCCTTGAACGATGTCTGAAATTGGATTGAGTTATATGCAATTTGAAATACTCTTTTTAGCTTGCGTTCAAATTCCCGCGAAATCGAATAACTCAAGAGTTAAATCGAATGCTCGCGCCAGGTTTTTGGCCTGCACCATTCTAAACATGTTTCTGTATTCGTGTGTTTTTCTCTAATTATTTCTGTCTCTATGTCTCCTTATCTTTTTGTTCGGTCTAGGGCAATTCATTGGAGGTGGTGAGGTACAAGAAAGTGTGCGGCTGTTTTGGACTGAAAGAGATCCGTCTGACGGTACGCCTCAGATATCAAGTGTACTGGCTGATAGCACTCCCAGTAGCTCAACTACAAGGTACTCCTATTTAAAATTATGGTGTCCCTATTATGAAATAACCATTATTTAGATAAAATAATTGGCAATGTGCTTATGCCAAGTGGAAGCTTGTGACTGTAATGTCACTCACTGCATATATGCATTGCTAATTCAGAGGCAACATGTTAATACTCAGTCTGCTTTCACTGCCTTAAGAGATGCACCATTAGATTTTCATGTGGCTATAGAGTTGGGTCTTGACATTTTTTTTATAATCCTTCAGTCTGTCAATTTTTTTCTTTTCCCTCTTGTTTGTGACAATTTTTTTCCTCTCCTGGCAAAATTTTTTAAAATCTAAACCGTTGGAATAAATACAGTATGCGTGCCTAATCTTACGTCCTGATTCCACATACTTTGGAAGAAATTTGCGATTTTATATTTTCTGTTTGGAAACGGACAGAAATTACAACACAATGGCCTATATACCTATGCTAATAACATAAACATCAGAAATTTTGTAAATAACTTTTCTCGAGGACATCTAGTGAACCATAAACCAAAATTTCGTGCTCGAATCACGAAATGCACTTTTAACTTTGCCCAAATCCTTTAAAGGAATACTAAAACATGCGATTCAATAAATAGTTTTGGTGCCTGATTTTTGTAAGCGAAATTTATGTTTTCAGACCAAATTGCAGCAAAGGCAATTGCATTGCATAATTGTTGTATATTAGATAACAGTAATTTCAGCGCCATTGAGCATAAGAAAATTTAAACCAGTTAAAAAAGATAAAAACACAATAGCTATTTTTCCATATCGAGCTCAACTGATCGCTAAACCAGAGGGCTAAAAATACCAGCCAAATAGCAAGCTAGTTCCCATATCCTCATCTTCACCAAGTGCTAAAGACAGTCCCATGAGGGACTCTACATTATTTTAACTTTTGAGAAACTAAGCTATCTTTCATAAATCGGTTTATTAATTTTAGCAAATGGCATTTTCGCCATGAAGATCAACGAAACTGGACAGCTCTAACTAACGATTACACGGACGGATTCATATTCTGGACAGACCGCACATTTCAAGCAGTATGGAAGGGTTATTTTGACACTCATGCAGGAACAATATTTTCTGGTACATCTAATAACGTGCAAGGCGTAGCTGTAGATTGGATGGCCAAAAATTTATACTATACCGATGCAACATACGACTGGATAGTTTTAACAGACTATGAGCATGACAACATAAAGATTTTGGTTGATACTGGATTAGATAAGCCACATAGCTTAGCTATCTATCCCCAACAAGGGTAAGTATACATGATTTATTCATTCGCGGACATATTACTCCCCGTCATTAAATTCTGATAATTATATAATATTGGATGGCTGAGGTTGATAACAGAAAATATCGCCCGAGCCTAGATCAAATATCGGGCGAGTAAAAGACGAGCTTGATATTTTCTTGGCGAGGGCGATATTTTCTGTTATCAACCGAAAAATCATCCAATATTATTATTATTATTACGCAAGAAGAAGCTGACTTGACAAAAATAGTTTTAAAATGGCTTCAAAACTAACAAAAAGAGAGTATTTGCTTGACGCTGGCTTAACGCTGGCTTGCCCAATATTTTTGCGTATTGTGCAGTGTTGGGCGGTACGCGCTACTCGCACTGCAGTATTGCACCACAGATGCATAATAATAATAACACTTATTTCATCGTTAAAACGTCGTATAGTTTGAATTAAATTTTGGACAAATTTGGCAGTAGACAATATTTGACAGTAGAATTTAGAATCAAGGTAGCATTTCCTTTTACTACGGTATTCTAATCGATTGTACACATAATACCGGTTAATTTCCATTGTAGATTGAAAAGAAAATGAATGCAATAAAGGGACATTCGTGATTTACAAACTCCCCCGACTTAACCTCATAGAAGAAGAGACATTAAAATGACAATCTGCCCTAATGAATTTACTTCCAACATATATACATGACATAAATCACTGTTAGCCTTAGCGATGCATGTGATCCCAATCTTACGTGCAGATTCAATCGCAAATTTCTCATATTAAAATGGAGGACAAATCTGAATTTGGATTAAAGCATTTAATCTGTTAGATTTATATTTCAAATTATTTTGATTTAAATTTTTAATCCGAACTTGGATTTGTCCCTGATAGCAATCCAATTAGAAATCTAAGAAATCCAATTCATCTAAGAAATTTAGAGAGATTTGTAAAATACTCACAAATTTGTATTTTTTTTCCATAAGCGAACAGCACAATGGCAATGGCGTATAGGATAATGTTACATAAAACCAAACTGCACGGTTGGAATCAACTGAAATTCTGGGAATAAGCTTTTCTAAAGAATATCGAGTGACCGCACTAGACTGAACCAAGCTGAATCACGAAATGCACCTTTAAGCGGATTAAAGCAAAATTTTAGAAATAATATATCGTCAAATATATGCACGTTTTAAAGCGCCCAAACCTATGACCAATTCTAGTAAACTTTTGCGGTGTGTAGTCTCTAAAAAGATCCAGAAAATCGAAATCCTACAAAATTGGGCAAAAGAAAAAACTTTTATTAATCATCACTTGATTAAAATTTCAAACCAAGAAAGCATATTTGGGGCATTATCATATTGTTCAATTTGATAAGGGTAACCATGCCAAATTCAACAGGTCTGAACAGCTCTCACGTCGTTCGTCTGCTAGACTTATTTTGAGGTGTGAACCAAGTAGGTCACAAACTCAAACGTTTAGGATGCTAGACATATTCAGATGAACTTTTATATAGTTCATCAAATTTCATTGATGAATTTGTCTCACTGCGAGTCTTGATAGACATCAGGTATTTAAGCCATCGTATGTATCCCCGTATGCATCGTGATCTTATTTCTGACTGTGAACATTTTGGTATGCATTTGTGGAAATCCTGGAGAATAGAGGTGATCATCGACCCCCCCTTTCCAAACAGGTCAATCGACTAAACGTCACATCTCGAGATATCGGCGATTGAGAATTATGAATTTACTCACCTTACTAAAATTTGAAACATTTTAGGAAAATTATATGTACATTTTAGAAAAACTCAAAAGAGTCCATCCAAATAATAACAAGACTGTGCTCGAAGCGAGCACGAATGTTAGCTGGTGACTTTTGACACGTATCTGTGTTCAAAAATGATTGATCTCTGATCTCAAAATGTTCCTCAAACCAAAAGGAGGAATCTTCAGTTTCATATTTTTTCCTCTGGATTACCACTGACCCCCAGCTCCATTATTTGACCTCTAGATGACCTCTGATCTCAAAATGATTTTCAAGGAATGCCCATCAATTGGTAATGGTGATATCTGGGTCCAATCTCTTATGCAGCCTCTACCAAGGGATCTTCTGAGTGAATCTCAAGATGATAGCCTTCAATTTGCAAGAGAAGAAGGAATTCATAGATTATCAAGGAATGCTCCTTTAATTGGCAATTGTGACATTTGGACCCAATCTGTTAACACCCCATATGCAGCCTCTAGTGGGGGATCTTAGTGACTGTTTTGTTGATAGCCTTTTAATATAGTGGAAGGACAAGGAATGGAATTCTTCAAGGAATACCCCTTTAATCAGCAATTGAACCCGACATAATGTTAATTGTGGCATTTGGGCCCAATCTGCGAACACCTCACATGAATCCCCTACCAGTGGATCCTGTGAGCGAATCTCGTGATAATAGCCTTATGGGAGAAGGAGGAATTCATATATTTTCAAGGAATGCCCCTTTAATTTATAATTGTGGCATTTAGGCCTAGTCTGTGAACACCCCATGTGCAGCCTCTAATATGGGATCCCGTGAGCGAATCCTGTGATGATAGCTTTAATTTACGGGAGAGAAGAAATTAATAGATTTTCTAGGAATGCCCCTTTAATTGGTAGCTGTGGCATTTGGGCCCAATCTGCGAACACTCCATATGCAGCCTCTATACCAGGGGATCCTGTGAGCGAATCACGCAATGATAGCCTTAATTTGCGGGAGAAAATATAATTCATTATATTTTAAGGAATGCCCCTTTAAATGCTAAATGTGGCATTTGGGCCTAATCTGTGAACACTCCATATCCAGCCTCTGCCAGGAGATCATGTGAACGAATCTGTGATGATAGCCTGAATTTGCAGGAGAAAAAGGAATTCATAGATTTTCAAGGAATGTCCTTTAATTGCTAAATGTGACATTTGGGCCTAATTTGTGAACACCCCATTATATGCAGCCACTACCAAGGGATCCTGTGAGCGAATCTTGTAACGATAGCCTTTAATTGCGGGAGAAGAAGGAATTCATAGATTTTCAAAAGAATGCACCTTTAAATGGTAATTCTGGCATTTGGGCCTAATATGTGAACATCCCCTACTGGTGGATCTTGTGAGCGAACCTGGTAATGATAGTCTTTGATTTACGGAAGAAGATGGAATTCATAAATTTTCAGAGAATGCCCTTTTAATCGGCATACATGACCATTGATCCCAAACTGTGAACACCCTATATGTGGCATGGGTCAGTGGTTCTTCTGACCAAATTTGGCTGAAATCGGTCCATGCGTTTAGCACTAGATAGTACTGGTAGCATTTTCAGCCCGGGGCACTCCTATTTTCGCTCAAAGACCCCATTGTTGGAAAATATAGCAAATTTGTCACCCAAAAACCCTATCTGTGATCAATTTGGCTCACATCCATGCAAAGACCACTATGTTTTGCATGATTTCCCCTGAGTTCAAAAGACCCAGCCTTACACATGTGTTCTACTTCTTATGTGAGTGCCTCCCTCGGAATAAAGGAGCGTTTACCAGAAAGAAGAAGAAACTGACAAACCACAATATGTTAGCTGGCTACACCAACTAACATAAGGATTTGTAGACCAGTTAACATCCTACGTCACTTCTTTTGTTGCCTGCGAATCCATTCCTGCGAATCGTTATGGCCCATAGTATTAAAACTCTAACAGATACAATTGCCCAGTGTGTAACAGTCAGGCCGACCTATTTCAAGACCAGGCCCTAACATGTTTACAAACATTGCTGTTAACTGGTCTATAGATTGATTGACTGCCCAAGAATTTGCTTGTCCCTGCTAATCATTGTTTTATTATAAGCTTTATTTAAACACGGTAAACACCCGTTCAACAATAAATACATTGATCTTCCACGGGGCCGTGGATTATACACAAATAAAAACAAAGAAGATTTACACCAAAGATAATTCATAAAAATACATAATATACAAAGTTACTAAAATCACTGATAAAATACCACATAAATATACAATGTAATTAAATATAAAAAAGTAAGATCAACAACTTTATGTACGCAAGACATTGTAAGATTAAATTGACACAGGAGTTAGTTTAGCACGGTATGAAATATTGCTTAGGCATAATAGATGGAACCAGGAGTGCAATGGTTTGGGGTGTATAATAATTATAATAGGGCTGTTTTGATATTAGAGTGATCGGTGCGCATGGCATACGAGCGCATAGTCTCTGTAGCTCATGGCGCGTATGTTCAAGGTATTATGTTGACTAGAGCTATTTTTGGGGGTTTACTTTTGCAGGGGAAGTTCTGGAGTTTGAGTTATTGCACAGGTAATTTAACAGAAGCATGATTGATGTGAACATTTAATAGCAGTTGACGATGAAAACAGTGGCAAACGGACGGGGCCTGGGGCCTATCTGTTGAGTAATTTAAGCCCAACTTACAAATGTATTATTTATTACACTGGTAGGCCTATTAGTGCATGGCTGTAGCATTAATTTTACACTTGAGTGGTGTTAAGCACCCCACCCCCCAACTATGGTTTATTTAAAGTCTGATCAGAGATTTCGAATATTATTTTTTTTTGTAATAGTAACCGAACTAAAGTAGTAACCTAAAATGCACAATTCCGAAATTTGAAATTAATCGGATTTTCGTTGGCTGCAGTAACCATTTATGTGTAGTATTACGTCCCATAGGAAGTCTGTGTATAACACAAATTTCGGATCCGGATTTTATTAACAAAGTTGTGAGTTTCTATATGCAAGGAATTCGATTTAAGCTTAGCAATGTCACACCAGTGATTAGTTATATGGACAAGCATTAGGTACATGCAAAAAAACACGATTTTTGTGGAAAAAATTGAGGGCGCCCTCCTAAGGAAAATCTCTGAGTCGGCATTAATGATAAGCCTGTGGTATTGTCATAGTATAGCATTTAGAATTGTGTGCACGACAGTCGTGCCTATAGCCTTTGCCTACTCTTAAAATCATACTGAAATACATTATTGAAAAGAAGGCCATGGTTGGATTCGATCCTGTGATACCTGCATTATAAAATTGCTGATCTTATCCAATAAAACTAGCGAGGGAGGATGTGGGTGGTGATGATTTTAATCCTATAAGCTTTACGGAATAAAACCGATAATACTATGTGATAGGTTACCGCGCCTGCGTGACTGCTAGCTGAGACTAATCAAAAAATGGCTGTCGCAGTCGATTAAATTTTGACTTGCCAGACTACCCATAATCCCTCACAGAGTTTGATCATCGCAATTGCAAAAATGCGAAATTTGCTGAAACTTTAACCATATTTTACAAAATTCTAGAGGGTGTCCACAAAGATTAGTTCACCATTTGATGTAGAAACTATGTTCTTTAGCGCTGACAGTTTTGGTTTAAGGTGGACACCCCTCGGTTTTAATGGCATTTAATTTTGTTGTATCATTTAATGTGTAAGCACGTGGTGTAAGCAAATGGCGCTGCCGTTTTCAACTACCCCGTTGCCAAGTTGAATCATTGTAACGCGATTTAACGGTATGTAAGATGGTTTTGTGTTGTGCAGCATTATAGGGAATAATTGACGCGACGTATCGTATGCCCGGGGTATCACATAATTATGACATGGATATGGGTGTAAGGCTGGCGCTTCCAAACCAGGCCCCACAGGTCAAGCAATTTTCTTGACCCTAGTCTAACAGTGTACAACTTGTCAAAATAATAACCTCCACCAAAATAAAATTTATAGGATGTCGGCAAGGGGAGCCCCCATGAGCGTTTGTGGCGGCACCAGAATTAATTTTCTGGGGAAAACGCGGGAAGTGGAATTTTAATTTTTTTGGGGGGGGGAAACTCCAAATTTTGGCCCGAAAAAACTTCCAAATGTTGGCCAAAAATCGGTGAATAATTTTCCCAAATTTGGAGACATCGCTGACTTTGCCCAAAATCCGTCATTTTCTTCTGGCCGGGGGGGGGATGGGGGTCAAAAAAAAAAATATTAGGGGGCGCAAATTCCCCCTGCCACCTCCCCCCGCTGGTGCCTCCACTGATGAGCTTAAAGCATTGCTTTGTACACTAAATCAATTGATAGGATGTTTGTTGGTTTGACACAACACAAAAATGTGATGATTATCCACAAAATGGTCAAAAAGGTCCAGAATAGTTTGCTAATGTTGTGATAAAAGGTCCTAAATTTAGAGAGAAAATTCTGACAATAAAGTCCCTTTTTGGTGTGAAATGCTCAAAAGTCCAAAAAGGAAAATTTTAGGGGCTATGAGCTAATTAAAATCTTCAATGCCCATGGCGCATTTCAATAAAATTCAATCACCAGTATATTTGAGCAAATACACACCCTGTTTTAGTATGATTTATGATACCAGAACATGCATAGTCAGCTGTCGTTAAAATGTGCACATCCAACGGCTAGTGAACTCAGCCTTGGTAGATTAGCATGCCCTGCCTCATGGTAGGCATACCAGAGTAAGTTATTATAGTTTGTAGGAATGTGTATGTTGTAGTTCAAGCCTGTATACCAGTTACAACCATAATTGTCAATAGTTTGTTCCATTGTACAGGGGGTGTTTCTTACACGTACAAGGTACTATTGTTAACACATAGCAGGCGACTCTTTTGTTCTCTTTCAATTTATGTCAATATGGGAAAACAACTTGCACATGGCTTTTCTTTCGATAGTAGATAACTTTTAAACTGGCAACCATACAGTACATTGTTATGCGTTCCCGACCAACACAGTGCAAAAATACCATCGTGCTGCACATGTCACGTGTTGTGCCATGTGACAAGTCGGGACATAATGAGTCACGCAGCCCCCCTATGATCTGGGGGGTATGATATACGATATAAATAGCGCCCGCATTAAAGTTTGTCCGGTAATAGATTTCACAACAGTATTCGCCGGACTAGTCTGGGCGAATAGGTCAATTCCTTGAAAAAGTACCACACTATGACTTGAACTGCACTGAAACTAGTCTTTCCTACGACCATTCAAATGCATTGATACTAGTCTTTACTACAGAACCGCATGATAGTTCACATCTTGATCGATTAAGCTGTGACAACGGAGATACAGAATGCTTGGATGCTTTGCCGTATTGGAGTTATAAACCGGTAACGAGATGAATAGGTTGGTGGCACGTGTCAGGTACCAGGTGACGTGTCAGGTATCAGGTATCAGCTTGACTCTTCGGGGGCGACGATATATTATAAATCCGCTATGTTAAAATCAAGGTCTGTACATGACCTCTGCCCAAGGTGCATTATTTTTCCAAAAGACACAGTTATTATGTCAAAAACAGTACAAAATTTACCTTTTTCCCTACTGATTCAAAAACCGAAGTACGATGACGATAACGGTTGTTTTTTTTCCAATGTAGGGATACGACGGTCATTTTACCCTGAAGGGTCCCCCAAGCAAAATAATAAACCAATCAATGCCGTGACGTCATCAAAACTTTATTTTTCCAAAAATTGGATGTTATTCCCATAATAAAATTCCTTTTTTAAGATTCAACATGGTAAAAATTTTTTATGTTCTTTAATAATTAATATTCAATTGTCCCCGCATGAATGTGAAAAGATGGGTCCATAAGTCTACAAACTGAAACATTAGTCAGCCGGCTAAATACCCTTACAGTGGACTGTTAATGAGCAGACGGATCCCGTTTTAGTTTTAGCCGGCTAACAGCACACTTGCGCGCGGCTGCGGGGGTTAGGTCAGATACATCAATATTAAATATAATAAATAGGATCAAATTAATTACTTAAAACGTGCTTAAAATGATGAACATCGTGAGCTTGCTTCAATTCACTTCCATAGGGGGGATTCAATACTATTGCACGGATAACCAAGGCTTCTCCCTCACCTCTTATAATTCGTTTTGGTTTTGGAATTTGTAGGGTTTTATATCCCC
The DNA here is from genome assembly GCA_023653785.1 of Ophioderma brevispina. Lineage (NCBI taxonomy): Eukaryota > Metazoa > Echinodermata > Ophiuroidea > Amphilepidida > Ophiodermatidae > Ophioderma > Ophioderma brevispina. The sequence goes on from JAMKCH010046935.1 coordinate 79,206, forward strand.
TTAAATCATACTGAGATTCCTTTAACGATTTAAGATAAGTTGGCATGAGTTCATTCATAACGTATACATTGTGACGATTCATAATAATGCATTCGCTCAACTAGAGGAACCCAGTCCAATGAGGATATTGCCTCAGTGGTGACGCATAGTAATTAGCTCATCTGTTTTGATTTTTTGAAGTTTATCATAAACCAATGGTTCCCACAAGCACCCCAGATAATGCTACTCACAATAATCAAATACGGAGCAAATAATACTTTTATACAGAATAGCTGTATTAAGATGGGAGTAAACCCTTTGTTTTGCCAGTAACAATAGACTCCTAAAAGGGCATTCTTTTGACTTGAGCAACGGATCATGCCAGGTCAATTTGTTATCAACAATGACACCCAGGTGCTTCATTTATGTCACTTTCTGCGTCTTATGCCATTTATGTAACATTAGATCCAAGTTCGCACTGTTGGCAAGTTTTGCTTGTACCCATAACATAACTTCACTTTTACTGATATTCAGACTGAGTTTATTCCTAACCCTAACCCTAACCCATTGTTAGCTGCAGATTGACAAAGGGAGAGTGTTATGCAACATTTAAACTTGGATTATACGATCCCCTATCAACATAGATGCAAAAAACAGATAACATGTAGGGATAACAATACACTATGGCTGACTGAACTGGCAGTAAAGGTGTTAAAGGGCTCACACTAAAATAAATAATAAGTTTTCTGTATCTGCCTCAATGAAATCAAGTGTAATGGGTTGATCTCAATTTTTATTTCAGTAATTACAGTGGGGCAAAATAGTCTCAGATAGGGCTCAAGAAGTTTTAGCTGTCACAGGTGGTTTTAGGTACAGCAAACAGGCCGACTGCTGATTGGTCTGTTTGGAATTCTTGGCAGTGTGGGGTATGGTTTCCAAAAGTGAAAAACTACGACTAACTACAATTGGCATGTTATTTGACTTAATTATTTGGTATTGAAAAAAATCGTGATATATTATCGTAATATGCCAAAAACTCAATTCGCCGAAAAATGTCGATTCGTCTGTTTGGAAACATGTCAATTTTTTGTCGATTTTCTGAACCTGAAAGTAATTAGACAAACGTACAAAACTACTCCCCTCACAACAAAACGATTTAATAAACATGAACAAATATTATCAAGTATGATTTTACACTGTTTTTAAACCAACCGATAAATTACTGTAATTTGTGGGCGTTCCATGCAGCAAAACTTTGATGGAGATTTCAGAATGGATGGATTGTGTTTCGTCAAATCTTAATGCACTTGCTTTTTAATCTCAACAGTAGATTACAGTTGGACGTCCCTGTTGAAATCGTGATATATCGGAAAGTTCTTTTAATTTACGTCACTATCGATCGATCGATACATTGTACTTACTCTGAAAAACATTTTACTTATGTAAACCTTCTTGATTTTCAGTTGCCCTTTCTGGACTGACTGGGGTAGATCGCCCAAGATTGAAAGGGCAACCCTTGCAGGAGAAGATCGTACCAACATTAGGTGTACTGGGCTCTACCGCCAAATGGCATAGCTGTTGACTACTCGTCGAATAGGTAGGACAAATTAAGCTATATCCCAGAAGATATAGCCACATTCTTAGGCATTAAGAGTAGCGTATCTTCACTCGCCTTCACCAATGAGGTCTCGGGTTTGATTTCCGGCAGGGACTCGTTCTCGGTGGCTTTATTATGAATGGGGTTCTCGCATCCATACTCGTTCCGCGGTGTTCTCGGGGTGTACTCCAGGTACTCCTGCTTCTAAAATCGAGCTTTTTGTCATAAATCTGTTCCGGTATCCCGGTTTCTCTGATGTGCTGAACGCTTTTCATGGCAGCCGCACAAGCGCCTTGGCTCCGTTACGTGGTTATGTAGCGCGTTAAAAATACAATTATTAACATTATTATTGAATCAGAGATATGTGGACGGCATTACATGATGCCGCTTTGACCTTGTTGGCTCGTTAAAGGAAATATGTCATGATTCTGAATATTTGGAAATTTGGTTGAGTGGAATGCCTTATGAAACGTAGATTACATAGTAAATCAAAATAAGTTGAAAATTGTACACCATTTGTTGAGGATGCCCTTTTAATTTTCCGCCACAATGCTTACTCGAAAACGCTTCGACAATCCACATCGCAGGCAAATGGTGACGTCAAAGATGATGACCATCCATAATTAGATCGTGTGGACATCATATCGCCGTGTTGCCACTTCAATAATAATTAAAACACAACGAATGAAACAAAATATGTCATTCTGTAACTATTTCTAATTTTATTATTACTTTCATTAATCCATCAATATTACAGTGTCAGCCAATAACAATCGAGTCAAACGATGTTTTGTCATCATACTTTGACGTCACGAGGAGACAAAGTGGCGGCTTTGGATCAATGAAGCCGTGGCGAAAAATCCGCCCGTTTTCTTCGTATGTCAAAAAAGCAAAAATTAAAATTGCCTCTATTTTGTTAATTTTACATCAAAGTGTATTATTTTTCGGGAAATTCGTGATGTATGTTCCATATATTTATAATGGTAAGTCAAACTGGAGCTTGACAAAAATTCTTGGACATTATTTCTTTAAATGAGCAGTCGATATATTAGGTTGTGTGCCCCATGTTATGTTAAAAACTTGCGTCCCATCACTCCAGACCAGACTATGTGATGTTCTTCAAACGCTGAGGCATCCAAAAATCTATGCGTGAATACGTCCCTACTATTTGTAAATATTAATTAATCTTTGCCTGAGATGGCCAGCCAACGTAGTGTTGAAAAAAAACACGTGGCGCTTGGCCGGATTCGAACCGGCGAACCTCCGTATTATGCACTACGCTCTTGCCACGTATATTTACATATCACGATTTACGCCCTACTATAATTATTTCCATACTATTAAGAAGGTGCTGCTACTGCTGCACACCTACCCACCACCACCCAACCTAAACCACGACCATCCCCACCACCACCAGCCACCAACCGCCACCCACCACACTCCGCCGCCACCACCTTCTCCTCCTACTACTACTACACTACTACTTTCTACTGCTTAACTGCTCTTCTACTAATACTACTACTACTACTTACTCCTACTACTAATACTACTACTACTAACTACTACTCTACTTAGACTACTACTACTAGTTTACTATTACTACTAGTCTGTACACGTTCATCGTCCTCAGTTCCGAAAAGAGGGGTGAGAAGGGTGGGAGGGCGAGTTGATGTAGCGGTCGAGTCACTCACCTTTCACCAATGCGGCCCGCGGGTTCGAGTCCCGGCCGATCCATACTCGTCCTCGCAGGTTTTTTCCGAGAACTTCGGTTTCCTCCTGCACCTGAAATCGGACTTTTTCCCCATAAATCTTTCCCCGCTGTTCACGAACAAACTTCTTCGTAACAAATACAAATGAAGAGCGCCGCTCATTACTGAATGGTGACGTCATATTTGTGATACAGCTTGGCAAGATTTCGGAAATTCTGCACTGTGTTCATGACGTTCGAGAGACTTCTTGGACCTCAGGTGGTCAGAATTATATGCGCAATGATAATGGGAAAATCCGGGATGGTCTCGGCTATTGGGAAGCTGAAAACAGAATTCAAATCAGACTTTCCGTTGGTGAATGTTGGTGTTGTTTTTGTGTTAGTGACGTTGCGCCATGAGTAAATCCCAGACATTGGGGCTGTAAAAGTACTCCTAAATAATTGTAGATTATGCGCGATATAATGTGACTAGTGAGATGTACTATTTTTGTCGGTGTCACTTGGTCAATTCTGAACACACTGTCTCATCTATGCAGGGTGACATTAACGTTTACTACGTTGACATTGCAAATATGCATGGCTATTTTTCGGCAGTGGAACCAAGTTTGAATTGGGAAATGCAATGGGAGTATTGATTGCTGTCATAATTACATGCGCAGAACTGTGTTTTGACTCAGAAGGGTCAGTTGCGGCGCAGTCAAGTATGGTTTGCATGACACGTACAATGTACACACAAAGGTTTACTGCATTCGGTTGTGTGTCTACTGCAACGCGTTTCATTTAAACTTAGGTCAGTCAGCCGTGGCTTGATCGAGCGCTATAACACGAGTTACAATATACTCATCCACCAAGGACACAGTTCAGTGGGTTGTACTTGTACATGCATTGACATGAACTTACCTCATGTGTTCTAGCTATCGTATATCATTCCCAACAACCAGGGGGTGTATTTTCTAAATACACTGGTGAATGTAAGGTACTGAACTGTGCTATGGGAATTGAGGCTGCATTGGCTCATAGTGAAAGAGCCGAGAGTCTTCTGGTCATAATTTTGCATAAATAGGAATGTACTACACAGGCGCGAAGTGCCGTCGGTGACTAGCGTCGGTGACTAGAATCGATTTACGCATACATTAAAACCTTGGTACAGCTTCAATAGAGTAGGTTTGTTTGTGCTGTTCTGGAGGCGTTCCTTGAATTTAATGCATATGTTCTGCCTGGCAAGTGCCGAATGTTATAAATAAATAAATAAAAATCTGCGACCGTCCCAAGCTGTCCTGGTCAGTCGTAAATCTACGTGCATACTATAGCGATCATACCTGTGTGGACCAATCTATCCAATTTATCAAAGCACTGTGCGACTAGTATAAAAAGGCCTATTTTGCAGGACATACGCATGAGTAGTACACATGAACTGTTTACGTATGAGTTCTAGAACAGACCCCGAGTTACTTGTGTGCACAATAAAGTGTAATTAATTCTCTGCCGGGTTTGTTCTGAGTATTTGATTGAGTTTATTTTTTTTTTCTTCAGACTTTACTGGGTTGAAAGCAGCTCCAGTGCAAGTCGACTTGAAACGTGTGATTTGAACGGGGGTGACCACAGAACTGTAGTTGTCATCAATGCTGCGAATGGGTTCTACTTTGACTTGGCTATATATCAGGTTCGTGCACAAACAACATTTTGAACAAGCAAATCAACCAATAAACATGATAAATAAATCAATTGGTAAATCGAACATTAGCTATTATTGTATATAGTTTTATGTAGCTTATGTCTCTCCCTCCAATAGCCGTAAAGATGTTCGGCTACCGACCCCGCTACCGACTAGAAAGGTAGATGAAGCTTAGTCAATCATCATTTTTTAAAATTAAAAAAATGCAAATGGTGTTCCCGGAGGCGGAGTGCCCATCTCTATGTCTTTGGCGTTTGGGCCAGACTCCCTCACATAATGTTGCTGTGGGGGTTTCGCCACTCCTCCCGCAAAGCGAGTCTGTTTTGCATTGCCAGTATATGCCGGTACCCATTTATACTCTTGGGAGGAAGAAGCAAGCGAGGTAAAGTGCCTTGCTCAAGTGCACAGCACATTGGCGACGGCGGGCTCGAACCCACAACCTCATGCTTGTGAGGCGAGCGCTGATCCGCAGCGTGCACCACACGTTCCCTCTAAAAATTAAAATCTTTCTCAAATTTCCATCATTGGACAACGAAAGAGAGGGATGCAATGCGACATCAGTAGTAGGGTTGTAAATGAGAATCCTATTCTCAAAGTATGGGGAAGAAGGTTTGAAGATGATTTTCTATAGTTTGAAGGGTGCTGAATTAGAATTTTTGGGTCCAACCTCAGGGAAATGTGGAGAACTTTGTAAAATAAGGGGTAAAATTAGCACAGGGATAAATTTGAAATCAAATGAAATTGGGTTTTAATGTACACCAATGTATTTGTCTCATATCATATCATCATATCATATTTATTTCCATCATAAAAAACACACAAAATCCAATTTAAAACGAATCAATAACAAAACCAAATTTATAGTTACAAATAACACAGACACCGCTCAGTCTCAAACTCACACACAACAGCAAATGCAGCGTCTCCAAAAAGACAATAATTAAGATTATCAGGATTAAAAAAGATATAGTTTGTCTAGCTTCGAGCCTTTAGTTACATGGCTACAGCCATCAAAGTCATCTTGGGGCAAAATATCAAATTCTCAAATTTTGTTGAAACTATGTAAAATCATTGTTCTGGTCATACTGAAGCAGAAAATTAATTTTAATTCTTTGGGTGACAGCTCTGTACACAAATTTTAGGTCAAGTTTGGTGACCCCTATAGACCATGTAGACCCTTGTTACATTTTTACCAAATGCCAAACATTGTAAAATAAGGCAAGACAAACAATTTGACACCAGTTTCAACAAAATCGGAGCATTGGGTAAGGTTTACCCCCAGGATGACCTTGAACCTCAATAGGGCAGTACCTGTCTAACTAAAGGTCGGAACCTACTTTTTTAATCTTTACAATGAGACAAATACATTGGTGTACCTTAAAACACAATTTGACCTGATTTCAAATTTACCCCTGTACTAATTTTACCCTCTTATTTTGCAAAGTTCCACAGATTTCCCAGAGGTTGACCCAAAAATTCTGATTCAGCACCCTTCAAACTATAGAAAAACATCTTCGAACATTCTTCCCCAAACTTCGACAATAGGATTCTCATTTATAACCCTACTACAGACAAAACTCATTGATATGGTTATCAAAGAAAAAATCACAGAATAAAAATTAAAAAATAAGCTCTGTGGAAAGAACAGAACCTGTGTCAAACAATAATCCTAAACACAATGATTGAACTTAATGGTTCATCAGCTCAGATAATAAGCAAAACATTGTGCAATCGCTAGACTACGTATCTTTAGGCATGGTAATTTTATTATTCATTTTAAAACTGAGTTGCCTAATTCCCATAATGAATTGAAAGAAGTTCAATTTTCATGCTTGATTGAATAACTAGCAAAACTTTTGGGGAAAGTCCCGTTGGATCACCTCTCAAAAACAATTCGAAATATTTGTGCGGGGAAATTTAATGTGTGATATCTTGAAAGTGTGCGACGGCAGTAAAACTTTCGAATGATCACGAAGGACAATATTTTTCTGCTTGTTTTAAAGTTTATATATATATATATATATATATATATATATATATATATATATATGCATGTATATATATACATATATACATAAATATGTCAAAAACAGCACAACCCCTCTGCCAAGCTTTCGACCTCTGCACGAAGTCTTTATCAAGGCGGTAAAAGTTAGGCAAGAAAAAAACGCCATATGACATAAAAAGAAAATACAAAGTAAGCGGTGTTGAAACCACAAAACGACGAAAACTAAACTAACACAAAGCCCTAACGAATGGTGGCAGCAAACAACATAAGGCAGAGAATAATAAAACCAAGAAATTAGGTCCTGGGGAGGATGTTTGTTGTGACCCAATACGTACGAAAACCCATTACGTACAAATTTGTACGTAATGGGCTCAAGCCTCTTATTTTTGTCAAAATTTTATGTTCTCGGCCCACGTACGAAAAATAATTTCAGT